>OMLP01013259.1:0-16270 GCA_900302685.1 Spondyliosoma cantharus | reverse complement strand
CCCCCCCCCAGCATCCCTACGTACTCTCTCCGTCTCTGATAAGAGTTTTAAGTGAGTGAAACCAGCTCCTGGCCGAGGCTCCCCGACAGGCAGCCAGACACCTCCAGTGTTTGCCCTGATAAGCTTATCAATGGAACAGTTTCCCTGAGAAAACCAAACGATAACCAGTGAGAATCAGGAACATAACATGCACCTTACTACACACACACAACAAACACACCGATAGCATTCCTTTGAAATCCAGTGAATCTGAACGTTTACCGTCAACTACTGTTTGATTGAGGATTTGGAACATTTGAACATATGTTGAGGTTAATTTCTAGAATGGCAACTTTTCTTAAACAACAAGAAATTCTCCATCACCAGCAGCTGGACTGCGATAAGTCTGTTTCCTTTGACTCATTCTAGATAACTAGATGTGAAGCTGGCTTCAGTGAGACTGAAGGTTCAGTTTCAATCTGCTGGGCATCTGACAGGAAGTGTTTTTTTAAAGACATGTTAGTCAGATGAACTTCTGCTGGGATTTGCAAAGGAATCTGCAAGTTTTCCGTCAACAAGTCTCACTTTTAAAATGTTCATGTTTTCACCCATGTCTGTTTGTTTGTTGGTTGTTGGTTTGTGAGCAGGATTGCACAAAAACTACTGAATGGATTTCCACCAAACTTGGATGGGGGATGAGTCTCGGCCCAAGATAGAGCCCATTTAGAGTTTTTGGCCTCTGGACTATCGGTTGGACAAAAGGAGCTATTTAAAAACACCTAAAATGACTCTAGGAAATTGCCATGAGCAGTTTTCAGAAATGTTGGGTATCTTATTGACCAAACAATTAATCAAAAAGTTGTGGCTTAAATGGCTTCTAGCCAACCAACTAAACACCCCTCGCCTTACCTCACACTTACATTTTTTAGTTTTCTGGCGATAACACACTGATGAAAACATAAATATTGTATTCCATTTTTGCTCTAAAAATTCCCTAAATTCTACACACTGCACCTTTAATAATCAAAATAAACAGCAGATGAATCGATACTGAGGACAGTTGTTAGAGTCGGTCCAGGGTCTTTTCATCTGTTGTTCTGGTTTTGTCTCATGCTGTGGAACAGGACGTGCTGCGTTCAGGAAATTCGTAATTGTTCCTTATCACATACAAAATGTGACTCAACATCAGCGGAGCAGCTTGATAAGACAGTATTCAAATGCTCTCAACTGTCACTCTTGCGAAATTGACTGAAACTTGACTAAATGCTCTAAATTTAGTCACCGCCCGGCTATTTATTTGTCACCGAGAGGCATGTGACGTGAAACCAAAGCAGTCATTGTGTTCTAATAAAAAGTGGGACAAAAATGACATAATGACAGTGCTGATCCAAAAAGGGAAACATGTGACGTCGTACGACAGTGAGTCAGCTCGGCACTGATGTGATGATGACGTTGTTAAAAACCTGCCCGGTCCGGCCCCGCCGCTCCTGGCTTGTCTCAGTCCCACCCACAAACAAACAATCCCTGCTTACGGCTCTGAGGGTGACCGCTCCTGTCACCGTGGTTCAAACAAGAAACCCACCCCGAACCCAAAGATAACTAAAGAAGAAGCTCACTGCTCTTCTTCCATAAAGTATACACCCCGTGAGCACCCTGGAATAGATTCATTCCCAGTGAAAGACCACTTGGTCTGACTGAGTCACCACTCTTTAACATTTTTGCTCCATCTCAATTTGGCATGTCAACTGTGCCCCAGGAGCCCAAACCTTAATATATGTGCACACACACTCACATCATGCGTGCGAATGCCTCTCTGGGTTGTCATTGTCATGGAATTTGGGGGAAAGAAAGGTTGAGGCCATTCTTTAAATAGCTGGAGTGTTTGTGCAGTTTGTGGTCAGGTTTGGACACAGTGCCATGTGTTTATCCGGGATGCTCTTCACCACAGACAAACTCATCTCACACGGCAGACAATGCACTTCTAATGTATTCGATGAGGTTTGACATGTCTTTTCGAATTCTCCATTACATAAGCCTTAACATTGGTGGATAACCGTGGTCACCTTTTTTTTTTTGCTGGATAACTTCAATGTTTGCAGCCTCTGACAAAAACTCAAAACAACGAGCGGGCTGTGAACTACACAGCACAAAACCCCGCGGGCAGTGAACGCAACTAATGTTGCAGAAACATCCCATCAGCAGATAATAAAAACCTCCTCCGCTGTAACAAAATAGTTAAAGCCAGGTTTATTGGGAAACATTGTCAGACCAGTTTTCAGAGAGGCAAAGAGCCGAATCTGCATAATCGGACGCGAGGAAAGAAAAATATAATCAGCGCAAAGAATTACAGACAAAACGTGCAGAAGCTGGTGATTGGTTCAAGAAGAAGAACATCAGGGCTCTGAGGAGAAAATGTGTGTCGTTGGTTGCAGGTCTGTCCGAGCGGCTCCAGCTCCGACCATGTGAACTCTTTATTTTACTCCCCAAGTCCACATTTTAGAGGCTGAAATTCACAAACACTCACCTTGCTCTTCACTTCCACGGCGTTACAGTCCGTAGTCCGCAGAGGCTGCGACTGTTTAAAGCTCCGATTCATTTTTCTTTTTTTCCTTTCTCCTGTGGTTGAAGTTTAAAAAAGAAAATGAAAAGAAAAAGAAAAAAAAAAGTTCAGGCGCCTTTGCCCGCAGACAGAGGGGCTCTAGTCCCGGGGTTTTTCTGGTGTAAAAAAAAAAAATCCTCCTGCTTCGTCTCCGGTGGAAGAAGAAGAAGTTGGTCTTTTTCTTTACTTTATTTCTCCCCCTGGATGTTTTTCTTCTTCTTCGGTGCGCTCCGGCAGACGTGGGAGAGGAGTTAACAGGAGAAGAGGAGGTGAGCAACTCGCCGCGTTGACTCGGGAGTGTGAGTTAAGTTTTGAAATGACATCAGCGCTCCTAAAAAAAATGGGATCCTGCGAGGCGTTCACCTCCGCTCGGAATCCGCAGCTTCCTCCGTCAGGACTTGATTCGTGTCAAGAGTTTATTAAAAGCTACCAATAGTCAGTGTTGCACAAGCACCCGAAACTCATACTTGAGTAAAAAGTAAATATATCGTGTTATAATGTTGCTTTGGTAAAAGTGAAAGGTCTTAAAGTAATGATAGTAATAATAATAATAATAATGACTGATAATAAATGTACTTTAGTATCAAAAGCACAAGTAAAACAAAAATTATAACATCTCTGTTCGTTAAGCCGAAAAACTGAACACAGACTTGTGCAATGAAAGGTTGACTTTTTAGAGATATGTTGTTCTCACAGGACAGTGAGGAACCTGATGATCTTATAGATCTTATTGAATATGATAAAGTGCTTTAGATTAAACTAACCAGCAGTTGGCCTATATAAAGTAGTTAAATGTTCTCAACCTTAAACATCTACAGCATAAATCTGTATACTGTATTCTAAATTCATCATTTATACAGCTGTTATAATAATCAGAAACATCAGATATAATAAACACTGACAGTAAACATTTTACTGCAGAATTACAACTTCTACTTTTGATACTTTACATACATTTCTCTGATAGTATTTGGATACTTTTACTTGAGTACGTGTATGATTGCAGGACTTGTGCTAGTAGTAGAGTATTTTCACAATGTGGTATCACGTTATGTGAATACTGACTTCACCATCATTTAAAACATAATGCAACTGATGACTGGACATAACAGTGTTGATTATTTAGGCCTAAATGTGTAATTTGGCTACAAAGTATTGGTCTTAATAAACCTTTTATCTGTTGTATCACTCTCTTCATATCCCTAGCACACATGGCAGCTGAGGCAAAGTAGGCTATTAAAGAAAAATAACGTTATTCACTGTTTCAGGTTTGTATCGCCAGTCTTCTTTAGATGAATGTGGAGCTCAACAATATTTCCGATAGAGCCTGAAGGTAGCACCATGCTACACGCTGGTCCTCCAGGGAGCCAGAGGGCGCATTTCTCAACACAAATGCTTTCAAAGCTCCACAGCTAGTTGATTATATTGGAAGATGGTGTATTCTTGAGTTAAGTAGAGCACTAACCATCACACAAACATTATTTAAAGTTATTTTTAGGTGAGCACTGCAACAGAAACCTGTGCAGGAATATATGGTGTGGATACAAAATTACACAGAACAATAACCCTCCCATTATCCCAGTTATTGGTTCCTTCTTTTTCATTACGGCTCATGCAGTTGAGCTCATTACTGTTCAAACAAGGTGGAACTAAGTCTAATTTCCCCAAGTGTCCTCAATGTTTTTTCAAAAGGAGCAAAACCAAGTCAAACTCTAAATTTTAGTGATATCTGTTAGTTCTATCCAGCACGTAAAACAAATCTCTGCTGTGGACAAGAACCCATATGAGGAGAAGGTGACAGATCATTATCTTTAATCTGTTACTTCCTGCTCGACTTGTCAGGCGAACTGTCAATTGGCCAGATGTAATCGAATCGTGATTGATTGCAGCAGAGTTTTTATTACTGTGGTTTATGTTTTTCCGGATGCAGATTTTAGGAAGGTGTAGCAGTGACAAAAAACGAGTTTCCACGTCTGGAAAACATTGTTAACAGCCTACTTAGAGTTACTGAAAAGTACACCATTGAGTGTTAAGTGCAGTCGAATAAATTAGTACTAGAGAATGGCAGATGATACATGTCGTGCAGGTAAAAACTCTTCTCACTCTCCCCTCCGGCTCCAGAGCTATAACCGACACCCACCGCGTAAGAAGCTTTGAGGAACACCGGCTGATGAATATCCCTGACTGCTGTCCTGCTTTACTACATTCCTGGGCCCCTGAAGCCGCCTGTGTGCACAACAGCTGCAGTCTGCGGCGCCTCCCAGTAGCTGCAACTATTGCTTGTTTACTCACTACAGGAATGTGTTGACCAGTCACAAAACTACTACTAAGTACACTGTAGTGGTGGTACTCTCTAGTAGTTTCAGTTCTGGTATATCAGCATGCATGTTGTGGATCCAGTAAAGGTTGCAGGGCTAATGTTTGATGATACCTCATGTGGTTTTCAAGTCAAACTGCACTCAAATGTGCTGTTATTTAATATTAACCTTAAGAATGGTTTAGAATGAATATATGATAAGATCAAATAAATATAATAATAATAAATACAGTTTTCTGATGTGGAGCTCATAATGTAATCGGCCTTCTCAAAATACACTCTCCAAAGGGCTGTGTTTTATCTGTGAAAGATGTAATTATTGCTTACTGGTATGAAAAACTAGAACTTAGATTAGACAACAACTTTAAAGCTCAATTAATCTCTTATATAATATTCTCTTATTGTTTCTGAATGTGACACTACCAGCTGCACGCAACATTTAGGCTGTGTATACAATGAAATTATCTCAGATATCGCTGATCATTTTGGAACAGATTGAACTCTGTTGCAACATCTGAAAGTTGGAAAAGGTTTTTGAATAGTTCACCTTTAATGAAAAGAAGACTTTTGTGTCATCTAGAATCAGCTGTTCTCATGAGAAATAATTCATCAAAACGTCATGTATGCTCAGACGTCCCATTGAGTTGGTAGCTACTAGTTTGATAACCATTCACAATGTAAATAATTCTGCCTTTGAACCAGGAAAATCTGCTAAAAGATACAAATAAATTACATCCTATTCAGAAAAAGAATGATAAGAGAGAAATTCATACGTGGGTGTGTTTTCAGCCTGGACGATCTTCCTCTGGGCCTCTTTGTAGGGCTAACAAGTAAATATTTAATTACACAGACAACAAAAATACAACATTAATGAGCAAAAACACCTCAAAGACTAAATAAAATTCCAACACACACAGGAGTCAAACCAAATAAAAGATCAGTGGTGTATATCAGGATCAGGGTTATCTTTGCCAAACAAAATAATTCACGATGACTTAAATGAAGTTTCTCTGACACAAGAAAGACACAAGAGCTAGGTCAGTGTTAATACAATCAACTACATGCCATCTAAATACTGGCAGGTTTAATGGCCATTTTAATGCGATTCTGTTATAAATGGTCTTTGGAGATGTAGAAGCGTTGGATGCTTAGAGGCATATTTTTTGACATCTGAATACTTGGAGGGCAGTATGAGGCCGAAACTGTAAACTGAGGCATCTATAATATTAGGAAAACGTACCTCTACATATGAGAATAAGTGTGTGCAGCCAAGACAGTTAATAAATGAATCACTGGGCAGTTTATCTCATCTATACTTATGACCAGTAGAGGTCAGCACACACCCACATAAAGCTCACACAGCGTTCATTCGGCTCCATAAGCAAAAGGCTTTGTCAGGCACAGAGAGCACTGACACACAATTGCAAAGTGCTCTTCTTCACTTTCAACCTCCGCATCCCTGAATCATGTATCAGTGCATTGAAGATTTTTTGGCTTTGCAACACGCATACACACACCCACCCTCCACAGAAATACAACACGCGCATCCACTCACACCACCAGACGACTTGGCAGTGACTGAAACATGCAAAAGAGAAATCACTGTGAGAGAAAGCTCTTTTTTTTTTTAAAAGCTGGTCTTTGGAGACACATGATTTGGAGAAAGGAAACGGGAGAACAAAAAGTGACGGTGAAAATGTGAGACCAGACAGAAGGGGAGAGGAGGAACGGGCAAATGAAACCAAAAAAAGCACAATTTCTAAAGAAAATAACACCATTTTCTGGACAGACGACTGCTAATTAGGCTCCACATGATTTCTTTTTTTTTTTTTGTATATCTGAATGTATGCTGGGACTTAATTGTGATCTGGAACAACAGAAGTTACTCTAAACTTTTGCAGTCCCTGGTTAATGGGCTTTTGAATAAGCACCGATTCAGTGTCAGAGTGTATATGCGAGGGAACGACATCGCCATGCTGCACCGAAAGACAAAGACGAGGATGAACAAGACAAAGACGGAGCTGGGAGACGAAGGCCAAGGTGGATGAAAATGGTGGAAGGGAGAAAATGAAGGTGACAGGACAAATAAAAGGAAGAAAAGAAGGAAAGAATGAAAGGAAGCGAGGGGGGAAAAAAATCGGGGCGGCCGAGCTAATCATAGCACCCTCCGCTCCCCAGCCCTCATAAGATGCTGTGTGTAATGAGGATGGCAGTTAGTCACTTTATACCCAGAACTCATTGCGTCATGTTTAATCCAGCTCCATATGTCTGAATTCAGGTGGTCCTCTGGTGGTAATGTGAGAGGAGAAGATTACAGCGAGATGAAACGATACTCGCGATAATCCATCCTCTACACGTAGAGACGGGGAAAACATGCGGAGCTGGTTATAGGATGGTTTTAAGACTGAGGCAGTGCCAGCCTAAAGTCAGTCAGACCGGCAGAAAGGCCTCTGATTCAACCCTCCGCTCTGTTCTGCTCCACTCACTCTCTGATTAAAGAGAAAGGAGGGCACACACACACACACACACACAAATGCTGCCGTCGTGTGCATCTCCTGGTGATCTCAGCATTCGGGTCATACTGAACAGACATTGTGGTTGTGTTTTAACGTAATCAGAGCTACGGCCTTTTCCTCCGGATCACACTTGAGTCATCACACATCATCAGACTCCCCAGCCGTGCGCTCTGACTCCCTTCTACTTGCCGGACATACTGAAATACAGGCGCAGCACGAGTTGAAAAATGGAAAAGTAATCTTTTTTGCTGTTTTCCATCACTCTGTCTTTCTCTCCCGCAGCGTGGTTTCTCAAAGTGTACGAGATGGAGAGAGAGGGAGGAGGTGGAAAAAAGAGGTAGAAGTGGTGAGAGTCTGCGGAGGAGGCAGAGAGACAGACAGCGAAGTGAACACATGCAGCGTTGTCGGTAGAAGCTCTCCAGAAGGCTGTCACCCCTGCTACGGGGGCGACTTGGCTAAGTAGTGCTGATCTCACATCTGCTGCCATTGGATAAAAAGGAAAAAGAAATAACTTTACATGTGATGATGGTGAATGCTTCACCCTTGTAGTCTTGAAAAGTCATTCTCAAGACTTGATTCGGCCTCTTCTGAGATTCTCTTCCCACCTAACATGCCCTCTCTATGTCTCTTTCTCATTCAACAAAATCTGGTCAGTACATTTGTGTCAAGGGGAATTTGAAACTCATCATTGAGGCGCTACTCCCAATAGCCTCTCCTCGATCTCCTCTGGCTTGGGTTGTACCTCTTTTTGTACCTTGCTTTGTAAGAATGTGTCAGCCTATTAAAAAAAGAAAAAGAAAATGTAAAATAGGTGGGTTGACATTTGTTATATTGCCTTAATGTGGTTTAAATCCATAGAAGGCCATCGAAGGCTCCCTGTCGCACCTTTACAGAAAAGGCTTCTTCTTCTATTGCCCATGTCACATGTGGTGTTCCTCAAGGCTCAATTTTAGGCCTGCTATTTATTTTGTAGTTCTTTATACTAGTTCGAAGGAAGATTATTTGCAAATACAATGTGAATTATTTTTTTTTACGCTGATGACATCCAGCTATATATGCCAGTAAGCAGTATCAGTTTAGCTGCTGAATTGAGAACTTTAAAGGTGCACTATGTAGTTTTGGGGAATACATTTTAATCAGAAGAGAAACATCTTCAATGACAAGCAAAATAAACAAACTGTCTTTGTTTTCATAACTGAATAAACTGAATAAACAAACTGACCTTAAAGGACAAATCGGTTTCATACTGTTTTACTTATTTATAAGTAAGTTTGTTTATATTTGGCGGACCCTGCCACCTTTCTAGCTTCAAACAGTGTTCTGGGGACCATAATTTCCTCTGAGAAGAGCTTGTTTATTCAGTTATGGAAAAGGGTTTATATTATTACCTCATTATTTTTGCGACTATTACAATTCTGAGTTTGAATTTCTTCTATAAAACTACACAATCATCTTGGACACAGCATACATCCTTCATCAGTGCAGTCTACAGGATAAAATGTTGGCAGTTACTGTTTCTCAAAACCACTGATGTGTAAAGTTTCAATGTATCCGTGGTTTACAGAAACATATGTTTTCAACATTTTCTTCTGGTTTTTGGCTTCCTCCCATTGCAGATTAAGACTTTATTTTTTGTTAGCCATGCTTTCAGAGCTGAAGTTAACCTTCCCTGCTGCATTGCTCCAAAATGCTGCAGGAGGCATACTGAGCAATACAAGGAAGCATGACTATTTTACACTTTAAAATCAATTAAAAACGTGTGCTGTGTAATGCACCGGTTTGGTACTTCTGTGTCAGCTTTTTAATTCCTTGACATATCTCTCCATACAAGTGCTTCAAGATGTGTACAACCCTCAGCTCGCCATCAGCCGCTGTCTGTCAGGCTATATTTTCCTCTTTGCCTGAGTATTAGTGCGTTTTATCTCATGTTTTATTCATTATTGTCTCTCCTGTCTGGCCTTTTACTCATCTTTATTTCTTTCATATTTTACGTGTGTGCTTATTACCTCAAGGTTTTATGTGGTTTCTTCTTTCCCATTAGTTTAGAGCAGAGTATAGTAAAAACATTAATGTCCCTGTGGGTGGAAGTTGCTTTACTGACAGCAGTCAAACACTAATATATACAATGATCACACATCACATACATTGTTGCCATAGATGTTGATATGGAGGTTACAATGATACAGAGACCTGCATATAATCTTGATTTGAATCTTGAGGCACACACTTACACAAACAGAAACATGCGCATACCCCCCGATCGTGGACCAGTCGCCACCGGAGGGTGCTGTTAGCATACTGGTAGACAGACCTGTGAAATTGCTGCTCTCACTAATTCTCTTTCTCTCAACACACACACACACACACACACACACACATGCTCACACAATGCAACCTCTCACACATCGACGCCTGCTTAGTTTCAAACCCGCATGGATGTTGCCTCGCGTTCACGCTGTGTGATTTGTGGAATCTTTTGATGTGTGAAGAGGCAAAGACCTGTGGCTTGATCTGGACTTTGTCACAGTTTGTAGAGTCAGCAAAGACTACAGGCCAGTGGAAGAAATGCGTGACTGGCAGTTGATTCCAACTCCTGGAATATTAGACCTAAAAATCTGGTGATATGAGTCCTGTTTTACACCTGCACAAGGCTGTCAGGAAATCTAAGATACTGGTGAACAAGCAGTTTCCTCTTCCTCTCAGTATCTAACTGTTCTTTCAGGTTATGATATATTTTGGCCCCCTGGGAGCCCAGCCTTCTTCACAGAGAATATAAATGTACACTGGCCTTCCCTGATTCAGCACTAGGTCTATGTGATCCCCCTGCTGATAGACACCCTAACACCCCGTCATCCTCCTCCTCCGACATACCCGTCCTCCATCCCGACTTGTGATGCCGTGCGATGTGGAATCACTCCTGCCTCATTTCTTCTCCCTCCAGAATGAAAACATCAGCCATCTGGTCCAGGGGTGAAAGGTCAAATCTCAGGCTGGTAATGAGGATGGCGTCGCTAGGGGGATGTAAGAGTGTGTGTGTGTGTGTGTGTGAGTGCGAGCCTTGCTGAGCGTGTCTGCTTCCTGAGTGAGCATTAAACATTAACGAGTCAGCTCTGTGAGTCTGGAGACAGGAGAGCAGAGACGAGAGGACAGGAGGCAAAAGAGACTTCAGAGGAGAGAGAAATGTGCAGGTAAGACACGTGAATGCAGCACACAACACAGACAGACAGACGGATACACACACACAAACACACACACACACACACACACACGTACAGGTGCACAAATGCACGGTTAGATGGACTGCATGTGGATACATTCTTCCTTTCAGTTACTCTCCCCTCAAAAAGCTTTTCCTCTTGTTTATTGACTCAGCCTTCCAACATTCAGTACATCAATAGCCGTGGTCGATGAGAAAGAAAAAGGCACAGAGGCTACTGCTGTGACAGAGGTGTGTGTGTGTGTGTGTGTGTGTGTGTGTGTGTGTTTGTGTGTGTGTGTCTGTGTGTGTGTGTGTGCGCGCGCCTCCTTGTTCATCAACCTTTTCTTCCGGCCAGCCTCCAACACATCCCAATAATTTGTTCCAGTCATTCTCCACCATGACTGTAATCATCTCCTCTGGATTTCAGTAACTGTAACATGCAGGTTTGTGTAAAGTTAAACTGCTCGATAACAGTAGCAGGTCTCATTGGCCTTCTGCAGTGGAGCCACCTCATTGGTCAGAAACCACGGTGGGCTGACGGTGATACTCAGCAGTGTCGTCAAGAACAGAGAGAGCTCACAAGTAAACTGACTTTTATACTCATTTCATGTGTGCGTGTGTGTGTATGTTGGTGTAGTTGCCATGGAGATGCAAAAGATGGTGGGAATAATGGAAATACCCACGTCCTCAACAGTAAGCCCACCTCTCACACTGTATCAGTAACCTTTGGGTGTGATTTTTTTAGTCTCTGTACCACAGAGCAGTTTGCTCATAATGGGAAACACATGTAAATACATTTCACATCTTATAACAGTCATATATGGTATAAGGACAGCAGCTGTACATGGTCTTGTTTTCCACCTAAAGCAGTTGGCCATGGCAAAGTAACTGAAATCTAACATACATTGGATAGAAATTTCATATGTATAAAGTGCTATACGGAAAACAGTTTTATTGTCCGGAGTTCCTTCTTTGGTTGTCTTTCAACCTTAAAACTACAACAAAAAAAGTGTGAGGGTGCTTAAAATAAAATTAACATTTTGAAGGTGCTCTGCAGGTATTTTAATATCTATTTAGGCACGTTCAAATATTTACATATTTACATATGATTGCACAAGATTAAACATTTGTTGTATGTTCATATTGTCACTTGTTGTCTTGTAGAAAACCCAGGCCGTCCTCATCAAAAGAACAACCATATGGTTCGACTGTGAAAGAAGCTTATTACGGGCCAAATATATGTTTGCTGTTGACCTCTAGTGGCCTTAGTAGTTATTACAACAGTAAAGGAGGTCGCTAAGTTAGCGTAGCATAAAGATTGACTAGTCTGCATAAGGAGGGGGTTGGGGACAGATGGTTGGGTCAAACAAGCACAGGACTTTCACCCAGGAGGCTGTGGCTGTTTTTGTCCAGTGTGAAAACAAAAGTCAACAGTGAGTTATTTGAAGATACTAATGTACTTAAGTTACGTGTCCTACATTACACCGGTAACTGAAGTTACATAAATAAAGCTATTTTACAGGAGACCTATTATACCTTTTTCATTTTCACGCCTTTCCTTCAGTGTTTTTTTATAGGTTCTTCTGCATGTGAAAGGTCTTGAAAGTCACAAAGGCCGAAGTTGACCCCTGCAGAAGCTCCTCTCTCCCACAGAAAACACTGCTACTGAAACGCCTCGTAAGTAGTCCCACCTTTAACTCTGTGATATCACACTATGTCACAGAGTCATACATTTGCATAATTTATGCCTAGTAGCTAGTTTAACACATAAGAATTGATTTAGCACAGCTACTCTGTTGTTGTTAGCGGTACTGGCTCAGGCGTGTGTGAACTGACCAGTCAGAGCAGACTGGGTATTTGGGAGGAAGGGCCTTAAGCCTGAAACACACCAGGCCAACCATTGGCCGTCTGAGCCATTTGGGGAGACTCAGACGAGTTTGGGAACAAATCTGTTCGGTGTGTTCAGCTGCATTGGAAGCTTTTGGAACCGGACGGTGTCTGCTCCGATTCAACTTGCGAAGTTTGCTTGTGTTTATATGTCGGCCGTCTGAGCCATTACATTACATTTTATTATTGTAGCTGACCTTCAAATGTTGCTGTTTTGGATGCTAAGTGTTTTTAATGTTTGTGTCCACCTTGTGCTTGTGTGTATGTATGATTATGCTGCTGCCTGTCTTGGCCAGGACACTTTTGTAAAAGAGATTTTTAATCTCAATGAGTTTCTTTTCCTGGTTAAATAAAGGTTACACATTGGATACTCTGATTGGTTGTGTGCTAGCTGTATGACCATTCTGATTGGCAGCGTGCTAGCTGCATGACCATTCTGATTGTCAGTGTGCTAGCGAATCAGCGCAGTGTGTGGGAGGGGTGGAAGTGACGATTCTCGTTATTACTTTTTCCCTCCTCTGACATCTTTGTATAATAACGAGCCCGAGAGCGGACAACGCGACCATCAGCTAAGCCATAATGATCTTTCAACTAATGCCAAGTATTGTATTCCACAAACGTCTTCTCAGGTCAAACGAATACTGAGCCAATATTGTGTGCTCTTTGTTTTTCTAATCTGATAATCTATGGTCTGCACTCCGTTCCGTCATATCCTGTTTTCATGTTTTGGAGTACTGGCACGAGACTAGCGCCACCTGCTGTTAAGGAGGCTTATGGCATCTCGCGCAGAATTTACACATTACTGTGGCGTTGGCAGCACGTTGAAGCTGTATGTTCAATGCAACTTTTCTGCCGAACGGGTCAGATGAGGGGCAACGGTGGTCGGATAAAGGCAGTTGGCCGTTGGTTTGAGTCTGGGGCGGTGTGTGGGGGCCTGTAAAAAGACAGGGGCTAAAACAGAGCACTTCAGATGAAGGAGGAATACAGAGCTGCAGAACTGGACAGTATGAGAAAACTGATGTTTTTTAGCATTAAAGCTTGTAAGACTATTCTAGTAGCAACCCAAAACAATTTTTTAGGCAAACGCCAGGCCTCTATTAACATCAATATTTAATAAAAAGCAATCTGTTTTCAGCCTTGTGAGAATGGATTTGTGAGATAATCCAGTGGATTTAATTTGTTTTAATTTATCTTAAAAAGTGTGACAGAGTTCTAAACCCATGAATGAACACCTAATCCTTCACTTTATTTGGAAAATTCAAAACCACCCAATGTGAAGATCTATGGTTTTCTTTGGATAGCCACAATATAGACAATAGAATCTTTAATAAAATGAATGTTGGGTCTATGAGATCTTTTGAAGTCAAATATGGGTGAACACTTGTGTTTGTTGCCTCGTTGTCATGGACATGCAAGTGTCAGCCACCACGACTTATGGTCATAGGCTGAGACATCTGTCAATCATACAAAATCACCCTTAATCTATAAAACATTTTCTTGGTGTAACAATTCAAAATGATCATCAGATGACATATCGAAATAGAAAGATCGTGTATTTTGTTTTCCCACAGAGAAGTTGGGAATTTCCCTTGTACTTTCAGGATCTGGAATAATTTGTTTGACAGTGATGACTGGATTTCTCATTTACAATTTCAAATGCAAAAGAATCAATCCGACAGTATGTCAGTCCCTATTTTTTAAAGATATCCTTTCCTTTACAAAGATCTTCTGTGCAAATAAACTTGTTAAGATTCAGGTCGTATATTTGGGCACTGCTCTGCCCACAGGAGCTGAAATTGTTTGTCTCCTGAACAACAGTGAGCCGGAAAGAGCTGAAATCTCCAATATTTAAAGTTTTGCCTTCAAATGTTCCTTTGGTATCTGTTGGTATACAATCTCATGTCTTTGAGCACTGTGTGTGTGTGTGTGTGTGTGTGTCTGTGAGGTGTAGTGTATTGATTATTTACATCTCACAAGCATGAATATTTCACTCAGGGGAAAAAAAAACAGAGAGTTTGCGCTCTTTGCCTGCCTTGAAGATACAATTTGTCTTAGATTCTGAGTCTGGAGCCCCGAGGAAATTAAAGATATAATTCACAATGTATTCACAGAATATCTACTGTTGGGGAAAGGGCCTGTTTCTGACGAACTCGAGACATTTCATCACCCCTCTCCTTATTGCTTTTCATGCGTATAAGACTCGAGGACACGCTGTAGCCGGATGTAAAGGAGGACATCATTATGATACTAATCGGACATCTTTAACATCATCTCCGAGGTTACTGACTCGTGCTCTCACGGGGGCGCCGAACATCACGAGTAGGTCATTTTGAGGTGAGATGAGAACATTTGTTGTGCCGGTAACACGCTCACACTTTATCGCAGTTCTTGCATACTTGGGAAAAACTGCAGCGTGTGTTGTGGTTTTACACCTCTGGATGGAGCTGTTAAATCTGCAGCACGATTTTCTATTTAGCTTGGCGGGCTGTAGCAGCAGTCTGCCTTTCTGTTCTTTGTAAAAAAAGTTAACTATTAACTATCCTGACCTGTTTTAACCGCAAATATCAGGTTACAGATACTGACATGAAATCAGAGTTTAGGGTTATAAAGATACCAATCACGAGACAAAATGAGGAGCTTGTATCTAAAAAGAGGGTCTACTTCTGTCACGTGGACGTGGTGTGAGTGTCAAAAGTCTGACACAGTCCAGAAAACTGTTATCTGCAAATTATGCAGGAGACCAGTAACTATAACAAACTCAGACCAGGCCAGATGCAGGCGTATAAAATGAAAAGACATTGATGTGTATTCCTCTGTAGTAATGGAGTGAAAAGATGACAGGTATTGTGCTTCGGGTGACTATGAAGGACTAAAACAGACAGAAATAAATGAATAAATTGCTCACTAAATAAATTGATATGCCAATAAATGCACCAAATAAATTAATAATAGGTGTTTTTTATTCATCTTTTATCTCTGTATATATTTCCCTTTCCATTTTGCCCTATTAATTTCCACAAACTTATTTATTTCTGTGTTTTTTACTTGTCTGTATGCATTTCTGCTTCGTTGGGCAGAATTATTTATTTCTGACTTTGGCAGTCTTCCACAGGTTACTACATGTCGGTCAGCAATCTGGAATGAATTCAAGGGAGTATAAATGAGTATAACATTAAGTCTGGATCAGCTGCTGTAGCTTACATATGTTTTACAGTGTTAAGGGAACACGAAATCCACCACACTTCAGTACATTTTAATGGAAAACGAGTATTTTGGACTGTTTGAGAAACACGGACGTCGCATTGAGTGTGTGAAAAAGTTCCCATCAGGCCATCAGAGAGACACACACAGATGGGTTCGGACGTAGAGACGAGTGACGATCCGATGCAGACACAGTGTCTGGGCCTGTCTTCCTCCCTCCACTAGCAGTAAAGTGTGTTTATGCGAGCAGACTGCAGTGTGAGCGCGTCCCACACGGCTCCTTGATTGAAAGAAAACAACATCAATCTAGCACAGGCCCCAAGGCCTTTAAATAACCGTCAGGCTGTTTAGAGCTGAGATCCCATTCGCTCCCTGCTGCTGCTGCTGCTGCTGACTACGGACACAAAACTGTACACAAACACACTCTATTTTCTCCTTCACACGCGCACACGCACACACACACACACACACACACACACACACATATATGAATATATAGATAAACAGATCTGTCTCTCACTGCTACTCCTTCATCGTTTAAACCCTCGCTCGCCCCCTTATCATCGTCCCCT
>OMLP01013258.1:0-21795 GCA_900302685.1 Spondyliosoma cantharus | reverse complement strand
GGGGTAGGGCAAAATAATAGAAACACCTGTCAGTGTAACACAATAGAATTCAACAGTACCACAAACTGCAGCGTCCTAAATGATCATGTATGATCATCATACAGTTGTATCAACACTCCATGAAACAGTTTAAAGAAAAACTGAGCAATTTACTTTAAAGATTCATTTCTGTGAGACTACAATGTTTTTCTATGGGCTAATATAGTAGTGTGCGGTTTACAAAACCTGCTATAAAGGTGTTTGCAACCTTTAAAGTTAATGACCACGCTGTGTGTGTGTGTGTGTGTGTGTGTGTGAATAACCTTAAGGTGCTCTGAACTTGAGTGTACTCGATTACAGGCCCACAGTGAAACTTGAGCCTACATCTCGTGACATTCCTGCGTGTACGGGTACAAGCACGCGCAGAGATACGTCAGTTATTTCGACTGACGAACCACGAGAGCGGCCAATGAAAGCTCTCGGTTGACATGGCTCCTCCAATGCTTGGCCAACATTCAGAGAGTGCGTGACGTTGGGGGCGGGACATATTTGTGGGCACTGATGTCTGTCAACTTGGTATTAACGGGCGATTGAAGAAATCCGTCAAAGAAGGGACGATGGCGAGAGGTAGCCGGAGCTTGAGCAAAGTAGCAGAGTGCCTGAAACAGTTACCTACTACAGCGAGCCGGGAAATACAGACCAGGAACAACGTAAGGTAAAGTTTTTAATCTTTTTGAATCTGTTCTCGACCGAACCCAGAAAGTTTAGGTGAAGACGATAACAAATGTAAAAGATGAATATCGGCGTGTTTAGTGGTAAACAATTTAGTTTGAAGGAGCAACATTTACCAACTTGACTCCTCGTGGGCCTTGTTTGATTTATTTAGCCTGGTCTGTTGTTGACATTTTTTGCCATCACCTTTGATTCCTCAGACACAGTATTTGTCACTTGGGCGCATTGTCAATTGAAGTCTTAACAGCTGACTAATACAGTCCAGCTACAAATCACAGAAATGACAACAGCCTATTACAATGGAGGGAGGAGGCGGGTAATCAGACAGAGATCAGACTTTACAGAATCTATATAACTATGTAAATATAGTCCAAGTGACTCCAAGAGTCCAGATGAAAGGCAGGTACAGATGTGTTGTCATCAAAATGTTCCCAACCTTAACATTTAACCAGCATTTCAATTGTAGTCGATCAAGACAGAGATGTATTTTTAATTTAAATGCTGCATGGTCGATGAATCCATTATTATGCGTAATATTTTATAAACTGAATATATTATTAATATCTTCTTTTTTTTCACCTGCAAAGTTATCACGGACTATACCTGTCAGCTAAATGTAGTGGAGTTAAATGCATAATATTTTCCTCTAGAAAAAATGAAAGTCAAAGTGAAAGGAGCAGAATGGAATGGAAATGAACAATTTACATTCCACCACTGCAGCTTAACCATCATAATATGCATGGATACAGCAATGTGTCAGGAGAAAAGCTGCTGCAAAAGTATGGTGTTCTGCAATATCTCTGGAAATCCATTTTCACCTGGGTTTTGAAGTCCTAAGGGTTTTTATGGCGACTGACAGGTGCTAGGTAAGCTAAGACCAACATTTTTTTTTCACCTTAATAGTCAAAACAAAGCCTCTTAAACTTTTGACTTGCAGTTGCAGCTTGCATTTTTCAGTGTGCAAATGACCTCTTTATCCATCATACTCTGTTTTTAGTCCTTTCGGAGCACACTGTCATCCTCCTTTGCTCTGAAGTTCAATTTCTGAACCATAACTCTCTATATCTGCACCCATACACGCGTATGGACATGGCAGTTTGAGGTCAGTGCCATGTGTCTGCAGTATCACATTTCAGGTAGTAGTGAATGGGTCCTCTTTAAAGTGACCAGAGGGCTAGTAATGGACCAGTAATCTGAAGCAGCATGTCATGAGAAGCATGGAAAATGTTTCATGGCTTTAAGCTGATGATAGCATAAGTATTCATATCACATTAAGTGGTGACATAATGGGTAGTTAAAGCTAAACATATGCCCTGGGAAGTGTGTTGTGCTTCCAAACCATCCAGTGCCAGGGACATTGTGGAACAGGGTGCCACAGGTGCTGTGGGTGACAGCCAGGCACAATGGACAAATCAAACCATCGGACATATTCCTCAGTGGTAGTCACTGTGACCCTGCAGGCTGCAGATGGCAACAGTAAGACGACCTGTAAGTTATATGTTCATGGCATCTATGGAGGCTACAAGCTAGCTTTTACCTGTCCAGATTAATAGAGTCCTCAGCCGTGTTGCCACAGCTGACTCGGGGCTTTTGTTATGATCCCGCCGGCTGCTGATCAGCAAAGCAGCCGTGTAGAAAAAGTGAAATAAAACTGCAACCAATAATTATTCAGATAACAAAATTAGTTGATTATTTTTGATTAATTATGAAATTGACTAAAACATAGGGAAAAAGTGATGATTGTTGAGCACAGGTTAAAGATATAACATGTGACATTTCTCCATTTAAATGTCTAAAAATGACCTTTGTTACATATTTTGATGAGTGACCTGAATTCAAACACATGGACACACACACCGTCATAGTGTGCAGTGTTGCAAGCTTGATGCTAATGTACAGTAAAGTAATCTGGCTGTCCAAACTGAATAAAAACTTGCACAAGTAACGCAAATGAACTCAAATGATGCGGTGGTCGAGCGCACCTCGCTGGTGGTGAACACACCATTAAGCAACCACCATTGCTTAAGGTTTATTTGTGTTACTTTCTATCTTGTTCTTCCTTCTTTGAGTAAACTTGTGGAATTTTCTTGGCTTGAACATTATTGGAAAAATCTGGTTTACTGTAAGTACACAAGTCAACAAAATATATAACAAAGATGAAGTGTTTTTTTATACATTTTAATGCAGAATTCTTACATATTTCATCTTGAAATAATTGACATTAAGCTCAAAAGTTGTCATGGGATCGAATATTGAGACATGAATATTATCGTTCTTGCCAATGCATTGATTTCTCTACTGCACTATCTATGAGAATGTAAGAAAGATGGAGGTTACCAGTTGGACATCAGGAAAAAGCAGATTGAGTCTGTGAGAAAAACTGGCAGCTGTTGGAACTCATTTCTCCAGCATTAATGGAATTCTTCCTGTCCGACCTGGTTGTCTGCAGTCAAAGCCTCATCATTAATGTAATTCTGCAGCTTCTCGCAAAGCCGTACAGAAAGATCATGTACAAAAAGGCAGACAGGCAGTCACAATATAAGGTTGAAAGGTGCACTGGTAGCTCAGCTCGTAGAGCACGTACCACAGATCAAGTCCTTGCTGCAGCGGCCTGGGTTTCGGTTCCAGCCTTTTGCTGCATGTCATCCCCTCTCTCTCCCCCTGCCTGTCACACATGAGGCAGAAATGATCATTTGATCATTCAAAGGCTGTGTAGTGTCTCTTTAGGTCTCTAAAGCTAGTGGTAAAGTTGGTGCCCTTGACTTTGTTTCATTTCAACTTACCACCTCTACGTCGGTGACCCATTTTGCTTGAATGACAAATGCTTGGCAGGTGTTGCAAGAATCCTTCCATGCGGAGTATCCAGTTCTCCGGGAATAAAGGCTTATGTTGCAGCTTGTTACCTTGTTCTTGATTTACAGGTATTATTGACTAATTAGGACCAGGCGTTGTGTTGATGTAGATGATGAGAAATTAATCAGTGTTGTCAAAAGAGTTCCTGTCCCACTGAGGTCTGTTATGAACAAGGTTAAAGATTTGTCTCAGGCGAGAAAAAAGAAAACATTTAACTTTTCAGTGAAATTGTAAATAGTCTAACTAATATTCCAAAAACATCTGAAGAAACAAAAAAAATGCATTTTAATTGAATTGAATTTATTGTATTGACCCTGTCCTATGGGTTCTCACCCAATCTATGTCATTATTGTTTGTTTTGTGATCAGATACCTGTCATCATGTGGGATCCTGATGACCCGTGTACCTCCCGTGACGGGTGCAGCCATAACACGGCATGGCGCTGTGATGCCTGCCCGCAGCTTCTTCAACCTCGCTGATTCCTTCTCCAAGAAGAAGGAGTACTCAGAGAGACGTATCATTGGGTGGGTCACTCAAGTCTGCCTTCACTTGTGGTCTAGTATTTTGAAACTTGTTCTATCTTAACTACAGTCTTTTGTTTCTTCCCTTGGCATGTCGTGGGACATACTCATCACATGTTTTAGGTGTAGTTGGAGCTCAAAACGTCCTTGTTAAGTTGATGATAAACATGTATGACGCATAATGACAGAAAACAACATGAGTACATTAAATCGTAATGATATAAAACCTTATTAAATAATTAGAAAAATAAAATCATAAGTTCACGACTGGATAATTGTTTTGGACACTGGTGTCCTATTTACATCCACATGTGTGTTTCTGTATGACGCACTAAATGTCCTCCTGTGTTCCACAGAGAGGTCATAATCACTAAATCTGCTTGTATAAATAGACGCAGGCAGGTGGCAGCAGCTACAGTGGTGCAGTTATGTAACAGCGGTGTGGAATATTATCTCCATCTATCTTTCATTCACTACATTGTGCCTTTATTTTGTCTACTACATTACTCTTTTTCTTCTTATCTTGCACTCTTTTTGCCTCCCTGTCTCTTCCTTCTCTCTCTCTTCCCTTCTCTCCATTCCTCATTGACCTAGTTCAGACTTAAGTGGGTCAGGAGTCTTGTACCGTGCCAGTCTTATTTAGTATTTAGTGTTATGTCACAATTACTGACCTTCATTTACTTCCTGACGTGCAGCTCTGCATGGACTGCATTTGCACACTGGGAGCTCATTGCTCTTTGCTCTCCATCCGTGACTCTTCAGGT
Source organism: Spondyliosoma cantharus (assembly GCA_900302685.1). NCBI lineage: Eukaryota > Metazoa > Chordata > Actinopteri > Spariformes > Sparidae > Spondyliosoma > Spondyliosoma cantharus. The sequence goes on along the minus strand of OMLP01013258.1, from coordinate 16,946 downwards.
ATTCAATGCAGGAGATCTATGAAGTGGTGGCTGAGGTGGAAAACTACCGCCACTTTGTTCCCTGGTGCAAGAAGTCCGATGTGGTGTTTAAACGAGCTGGATTCTGCAAGGCCAAACTAACTGTGGGCTTTCCACCTGTGGTGGAAAACTACACCTCCCTTATCACGACCGTACGCCCCCACCTGGTCAAGGTAAGGTACTCCCTCCCAGCCTGTGTTTACTAAACACAACAGGCCTCATGCAAGAACCCTTTTGTATTCTTATCCAAAACTTCTCTCACTTTTTTTGTGTACAAATCTGTCCTGTATCATTTGTTCCCGTTTTAAGATTGCCATGTGTTGATTAGCACAAGGAAGAGGTTTCAACATTGACAGTCATGGAGATATTAGACGGGATAATATTCTAGCCTGAAGGAAGTAAGTTACACCGTCAGTTGTCACACCAGAGGATCATAGTGGACAGAGCCCTGCACACAGACACAGAAGCAGCTGAGTGCAGAGTGAGAGAAGTCAATTAACAACTGCTGAAATATACAAGGGTTAAATCTGTGATGTAGGTTTAAATGTAACTTGATGTTGCAGCAAAGTAGACCACAACAAATGTGATTGGTCTGCTTGTTAGCATCACATACATCTCCAGATCCATGTCTCCCAGTGGCTGGATGAGCACAGAATTCACCCTCCTACCTCAGTAGGGTAAATGGTGGTGCACACCATCTCCTCTGGCATCTGCCCTCTTTTCTGCCTACAGTAATTTAAGTAACTGTTTAACATTTCTTAGCTGTAACTTCAACATGGTTCGCTCTGTTTCAGTTGGCATTGTTTGAACTACACAAAGAAATGCAACACAGTGGCATTGAACCCCACCACGCTGTTGGCCACTTGCTCAAGCTACAGCGTCGGCTCTGCGTATTGTCTTCGTACATCTTTAAAACAGCCATAAGACATTATAATTCTTAAGTAAACCAAGTGTGTTTTCTTTATATCACTGACTCGTAACACAGGTATGGACCACTTTTATGTCTAGTTTGTAAAGTAATTTCAATTCAGAGTTTGAGAAAATCAGTTATTGCCATGTATCCCTCGCATGTGCCACGCATGCATGAGCCTGATGAGAGACAGGTCAGCACTGAGATTTTTACATTTGCATTTATTTCACAGACCACAGAGCCAGTTTTATAATCTGTTCATTAAAACTTGGCAGCATTTACACTTTACTGAGTAAATATATATAAATATATGCAGTATATAATGAATATACCGGGTCATTATAAGCACAGAGGAACACTTTTGCAGCTCCACTTTTTTTTGTGTCCATGCAATAGCATGTACCAGCACTCCATTGAAGCAATATGATGTCAACAGTCAGCTTCAGTAACCCTTTTCAATTTAATTCAATTCAAAAGACTTTATTTCTTTGTTTGGGGCAATTAAAGGCACGTGGAGTAGTTGTACAGAAACACAAACAAGTCAGCATGTTAGTTACACAGACACAAAACAAGTCGAGTACGATATTTACAGTACTTACCTGAGGTGCAAAGTAGCATTGGGGTAGGTTGGATTGAGAGACTCTGGAGACTGTTATATCTCCACCAGGGTGTTAGAAGGTTATATGTGCTGATAAGGTGTTAGCAGTTCATCAAGAGTTCTGCTTTGCAGCAAACCAATTGTAAATAATGTGTATATGTTGCTGGGCAGGCATCCTGTTCAGAGGCAAAACTGTTCAACCACTTGGAGACGGTCTGGCGTTTCAGCCCTGGCATTCCCGGCTATCCTCGTACCTGCACCGTGGACTTTTCTGTAAGTAACAGTTCTCAAAGAAACACTGTGGTTGAACTTTTACTTTGTCTGAGAAAATGTGTTTGTTATTTCATGATTCAGAGGTTGGCATGTCATATTTAGATCAGTTTGAAACTTTCAGACACACAGACACACATGCAGTGCTAACACTACAGAAGCTGCTAACTTTACCCGCTGCACTCCCTCCCTCCCCTCCTCAGATCTCCTTCGAGTTCCGGTCCCTCCTCCACTCCCAGCTAGCTCACGTCTTCTTCGACGAGGTGGTGAAGCAGATGGTGTCTGCGTTTGAGCGTCGTGCCTCCAAGGTGTATGGTGCGGAGACGGTCATCCCTCGCGAGCTCATGTTCCACGAGGTTCACCACACATAGTGTCTCCTCTTTTGCACAAACACAGATACGCTGACAGACGCAAATCCCAAAGCCAAAGAGAAAAAAGACAGAGGAGTGTAGAGAGAAAGACAAGACTACCTGTATTCTTACTGAAAACTGCAGTGCCTTTCTCACAGCTATGACCAAGTTTCTTCCAAACAATCTCATCTTTAGAACTGATGTGGATCCACCAGCTCATTATCACCTTGGTGCTAAACATTTGTATTTCAATTCATTTCCATTAACAGAACATCAATCTGTGCCTGGCTGTGAAACTGGTTACAGGTTATGTGAGTGTTTCCATAGAAGTTAAACTATGGCCTTGCAGTGTTGTTGGTCATGACTGGTTAAGCAAATCATCACGTCTGTAAACATTAGCTTCACTCAGTAGTTAGCTACACTGCTCTAACCACCATTTTGCTACCACTGGTAATACCACTGAAACAAACTTTGATTAGCAAGCTGCTGATAGAAGACACTGTTCCAGTACATGTCTTCATCACAAATGCAGAGCCATTTCCCTCCTGTTCTGCTCTCAGGTAGTTTAGCAATTTCTCATTGCATGGTGACTTGTGTGTTTGTTTAAAAAGGCTCACACTGGACGCTGTCATCTCCGTTCTGAGGCTGAAATCACTTTGAATACAGTATATGTTTGATTCCTGCGTTATAGGCGGGCACCCTCCATTTCTCTTCAGTGACACAGATCTCAGAATGCAGTGGAGATGATTCTTCTCAGCATATGTTACAGATCACCTGTGTTGGGACCAGTTCTTGTCATAAAAGTGGAATTCCTAAGTTCGATAAAATACCTTGAAAAATATCAATATTTAAGGCCATGTCCCAATGGGGAAGATTTTATTTGAAATTTAGGGCAAGTTTGATTTTTATTAAAGGATAAATATAACCAGACTTATGCATAAAAGTTATTTTATTTCTGGAGGAGGCGAGGCTATGCAGGCACTGCAGTGGTGCATGTTCATTCGCTGTCTGAGAAGAGAGCGAAAAAACGCAGCCGGTACAGATATCGATACTGTGGAAAGTGAGTCTTGGAACCCTTTCAAATATTCAGAATCGATATGTATCAATGTATTGATACTTTTGACAACACTAGATGGAATACAAACAGAACAAGACAGATGGCACTTTTGAAGTTGTAGGAGAGTAGGGCGTGTTTTTGAATGCACCTACCACCTTTAGCAGCTATGTGCATCTAATAGATGTTGCAGTGTGGAGATAAAGATCGAAGACTTAAACTTGCATTGCAGTCGGCTTGGATGATGCTGATCTTAACTTCCTTTCTTTTTTAATGCGCTGCTTATGAGTGTGTTTCTGTGCAAATTTAGGGTTGAAAAGCAATCAGATTTCAAGTTGCGCTATACGGTCAGTGGGGACAATGAGCCGTGCTGAAGCTTTAAGTCTCAGCGTGTTAATTGCTCGTCCCAGGTCAGCCTCATTACATGTACAGTTCCATCTGTAATCTCAAGGAAGCAACACGCTTCGTCTGACAGCTGATGGATAAGTGGATTATGAGTCTTCAGTGACTCAGGTGTGATTAGTTGGAAAGTGATCAACAAAAAGTGATGCCTGTAGACGACTTTTCTTAGATCGTCAGTGTGTTTTCCAAATACCTTCAAGTTCTGCTTGCTACAAACTCCTCTCTCAGCAACGTCAGTGTTAGGAAGCATGTAGGGCTGCAACAGTCATTGTCATTTGCAGATTAAGTTATCGATTAATCCTGAAGATATTTAATTCACTGTTATATGTGATAAAAGGGAAACAACTGATGGCCACATCTGACAAGCTGGAACCAGTTTGGCATTTTTGCTTGAAAATTAAAGTTCTGTTGATCGACTAATTGATCGATTTTGGACTAATAATTGCAGCTCTGAGAGTTGGTTATTGGATCCATGACTCAAGAGCACTTTGAAACCACATTTCTCACAGTTGTTTCAAGGGAGCACAAAGACTGGTTATAGCAGTGCAGAATACTAATGACAGCAGTTTGTTTATTATGAAACATTTTGTAACCCTTGGGCTTCTTGACGCACAATGGAAATGAAAACTAAAGCATTTTTTGAAAGTTTCAGTATGTAGAAAGTAGCCGGTTACAGTTGAGATGGGTCACTACTTACGGATCACGTTACTGCTGCTGCTCATTCCAGGAAGGCAGAGGTTAGCGGTCAACAATTATTTTGTTAGGTAAAGATAATTTGAAGATATTTACAACAATACTTACAAAGCCCCGGATCCAGATAGTATTGAGGCCTCGATGATGACTTGAAGGCACACAGTAACTGAAGAAACACATGTCTGAATTCATGTAAAGAAACTGCACAAGTCAAAGCAAAATCAGCTCAGTGTTGTGTGGCTAATGTCACTCTGCCCTTCAGTAAGTTTCAACTCCACACACAACCACATATTGTATATTATAAATATATGTTATAAAAATAAAGGGCAGAGGCAGGTTAGACACTGTCGCTGATTGTCAGTCACAGACGATGTATAGAAATGACTGCAGACAGATGTACTAAATGTATTGTAAGCTATCAGGAATACACACCAACACAGGGTGTTGACTTTTATTTTGCTTTGTTATCAGTTGGGGATGCTGTCTTTTTTTTCTTTATTGACACATGCTATGCTTCCGTCATTATAAAGGGAGCAACACTGGACATATGAGTAGCTAAATTATGCAGCAAAGTGTGCAATATCAGCAGTGTTATTTTTAAACACATGCTAAGAAAGCATTTATACCCACTGTCAATTTAAGGGCCCAAACTGTCTGTCAAGTCAGAGGCCAGGTCACACACTTTGACCTGTCCTGTCAGTCAGACGCTGTTTCAGTGAGCTATCTGCCGCCCTGAAACCTTCACAATTCCACCTGTCCAACCCACACCACTCAGAGTGCCTCCAGGCCTACTGGCAGCATATTATCTTCATTTTTAAACATTATACTCATTTTATCATATTTATTACTTAGTTTTTAAGTGTAAATATTGGTTTGAAGAGAACATAAGAGACTTAAACAATGCTTTTAAAGAGAAATGTGTCTGTTTGATGGGAAGGGGAAAAACCTTGTTGTGTAAATGGTGTTTGTGTTGAATGACTTCAGAAGAATACCAACTGCATGATTTATAAAACTATTTTTTCAAAAAAAGAACTGACTGATGTGTTTTTTGTTTCTGGGTGTATTTCTCAACACTTGTACAGAGTGGTTCATGGCCCCAGTTAACTAGACAGAAATAGGGTCATCATGTGAGTGGTAAGAATAGACCTACCAGCAGTGTGAAGCATTGCTGCAATTGAACAGTTGGTCATAAGGTTTGAAAATGTCACTGCTGGCAAAGGGCAGAGTTTAACCTGAACTCTTTAGGCTTTGCAGTATTCTTTGTCCTCTGACCTGCATTTAATGTTATAGTTAGGATAATATCCAGAGTAACACAGGTCACTGGAACGCTTGTTTTAATAGCAGGTTGATAATGGGAAACAAATTAATTATATTTTCAACGCAAGTTACTCCAAAAATGAAAGTTAATTCATTATCTACTCTACCCATGCTGAGGCTGAAGTCTCGTATGCCACAAACTGTGAAACGCTGATCCTCTCAAGTTCTTGATATTGTGCGTCTCCACCTGGAGGTCAGCAGTGAACTTCTCCTGGCTGTGTAAGTGTGTCTCCTGCAGCTCCTGCAGCTCCCGGTATTGTTTGTTAGGAGATTCTTAAACTGGATTTACATCTCAAGCTCTCCCTGAAGATTGTCAGCCTACTGTCTGTCTTTTAGATGAACATTCAATTGACCGTGTGTAATGGAAGGTTATTCAGATAGAGAACAGAACAACAGAACATCCTGCTGAGGAGAGGACCTCCACTCGAACTCACCTGTTTGTTGGGAAAAAGATGGAGTGGACCGAACACATGAATATAAGAAGAAAGCAAATTCTTATGCCTGTGTTGCAGTGCAAAGAAACACACATGACCTCTGACCTCACAGTGGAAAGAGGACATGGAACAGACCTAAGAACACCAGCCATTCTGCCATCAGCCTGTCTATAGTCATAAATATACCACATTCATCACTAAGGTGGTCCTCTCTTTCTCTCCCTTTGTACACCCTGTCTGACATTGTCAGAACTGTATTAAATTATAAAATGTGTCAATAAATACATCTGGGGTTTCAGATCATATTATCATGTTGATATGAAACTATAACTCTGCTTCTAAATCAGCTAATTTAGAGGATAGCACACTTCTATCTGATGATCTTTGGTCAGAACTTTTAGCACAATTATATAAGAAATGCCTTTTAGCATTCACAGCCAGTTATTACTTTATTACATTCTTGCAGATCATTTTGGAATCTCTGGGCTTCCGTAGAATTGGATTACGCCTGGCAAGCTGTATGGAGCCATTTTATATTTGTTTTCATTTTTTTCAAGTCCCTATCTAATTCAGTTGTTTAGGAGAATGCTGCAATGCTGTGAAGTCCCAGAAATGTGTTGTGGACTACGAAAACTTCATCCAAATTTCTATTGGCATGGGGCTGAGTAGATAATGACTCATTTTTGGGGGGTGTACTGTTCTTTTAAGAGATTTCCAGATTTTTCTCACAGATTTAAAGAAACCATGATGAACCTGGGCTGGTGCCGTTGAACATAACCCCCCCAGCCTTCATTATACCACTGAGACAGGAATCAAACCTAACACTCCACACACATCTCATGGTCTTCGCTGACAGATGGAGTTGATTGTAGAAGCTCTACATGTGTACATTTCTCAGAACATTTTAAAGACTAAATGATCATCAGCTGTTGGAGTCTGCTGATGAAAGTCATGTAATGTGAGATTGTTTAATCAGCTGCTGTTAAGATGAATTGAACCTCAACTGTTAAACTAGACTGCAGAGAAAAACAGAAATCTAAATCTAAATGTCTTAACTCGATGGACACTGGTCAAACTAGCGATGATCATGTGATTGAAAGCTCCAGCACAGGTTGAACTTTAGACCTCAGCTAATGAATACAAGTATTAAAGGACTAGAGTAACTGCCACATCTGAACAATTGAATTTATTAAATAAAAAAAAAAAAACACAAAACAATCACCATTAATCATGTCTACATTGTACAAAACAGAAGTCGAATGATCACTGCTATTTGCCAGTTTACAAAGGAATAATGTCCTGGAAAAGAAACACCACCGACTGTGTGTTCTCTATAAGTAATAAACTTTATGTAGTTACTTTCCTTATGCAGCCATTTGTGACTCGCACTAAAGGCAGAGTGTATGAAGGGCAATGTTTAACATCACATGGACACCACAGGTTATCACATTTGGACTTTGTAGCTGCGACCTTGAACGGTCCAAACTATTTTGTAACTTGAACCCTACCTTCATGACCCTGCCCCACTGCTCTGCTCTTACATACCATCAGCCTTACTGTATACTGTGCAATCAATATTCAGCTATGATGGTCAATGACCTAAAGGCTGCTGGTCAGAGAAAAACTCAGAAAAACTGCATGCATGAAAATGACTCCCCAAGACTTAAATGCGCCACACACCTCAGTAAACATTAATTCAATTGTACATTGTTTTAAACAGGCCCCTGGTGATACTCAGACTCTGGTCACTTAGGCACTCTTCATCCAACTGTGGTCATGTACAAGGGAACATGTGACATCAGCAGACATACAGTGCCATGTCATATATTTCAAGGACAAAGTCACAGAAAATGCTCAAGCTCCGTGAGAAATAATTTGTTTAATTAAATGACAGACTTTAACCTACATAATATTAGCTGAAAAACAAACATGGCAGATATAAAAAAAACAAAACGACAATTAACATGACAGAAATAAAAAGGACAGCTCCAATCCTGGCAAGGCATCTTTTCTCGTTCTCTCTCTCTCTCTGTGGTAACACAGCATTATAAATGTGTATACTATATTAGTTTCTTCTTTGACCACTTCAATCACTTACTACCTCTCACAGAGATTGAAAAGATCTCTCCTGTATAAGCAGTTTTCTGTCTGGTATTTTACATGATGAACTGAGTTTCGTGCAGATGTTGATGGCTGAGGAGGATTCTGATGTAGTAACTTGATAGCAATGGTCACTCATCCTCAGTTTTTTGAGCAGACTGGGTGAATGGGACTGAGGACGATAGAGTCAGGCGAGGCTGGCTCCTCCAGACACCCAGACAAAGGGGCAGGAGGCAGAATCATGTAAAGTAGTGGGGGTCATCAACTGTTTGCAGCTCCAACATACTCATGGCCGGTTAGTCAGTCTGTATGGGCAAAGTGTGGTTGAGGTGGGTGCCGGTTCTTGGAGGATTAGCTTTTGTTCCTCAGCACCACTCTGCCTCTTAGTCTGTACAGCGAGTCAGGGGGATTGGCTTAGAAACCCATGCCACCTCCCATGCCACCCATACCGCCCATGCCTCCCATGCCTCCCATGCCGCCTCCTGGCATATCCTTCTCCTCCTTGGGGATCTCTGTAACGACAGCCTCAGCTGTGGACAGCAGAGACGCTACTCCTGCAGCGTCCAGCAGGGCTGTCCTCACCACCTGTGGAGGGAGGGAATAAGAGGTTACAGCATTTCTATCTTCTGCATGGGACACGATTCCTGTGACAACTGTCACTTACATTTCAATCTCTAAAGTATTGGGACGGTTTAAAACAGTTTGACCTGGTGGCTCTTAGTAGGGACGGGATAGGCAAGTTCAAATAATATTCACAAAAAAATAAGGAGTCAGAAGTCAGAGACCCTCTGAACCATTAGGGAAATATACCAGACACTTTGTAAATCTGCCTTCTCTCTACACATGTGGTTAACTGTGCAGTCAGAGAATGTGTGATTATACCAAATTAGAAAAGTCAAGTATAAACCTAACCCAGCATACTGTACTGTGGTAGCAACCATAAACTAGTAACCACTCAACGGGGCAGATGATTACAACAACAGTGGTGTTGTGACTTGACTGCAATGAAAGGGGGAGATGGAATGCCACATTTATAGGCTGAATGTCATCAACAACACCTTTAAGTACACTACACCTCCACAATCAAGCAATGAGCACTGCACCTTGGTGGGGTCAATGATGCCCTTCTCCACCATGTTGACGTACTCTCCCAGCATGGCATCGTAGCCGAGCTCAGATGATCCCTGCAGGATCTTCTCCACAACTAGTGAGCCCTCCACACCTGCATTCTTAGCGATGGTCATGGCAGGAATACGAAGCGCCCGTCTAATGATATCCACGCCTGTGTAGAACAAGGAGAGGAAATCAGATTTACAATAATCACTTTTGACACAAACCTGAAATTGAATGCTAGAAAGATGGCTGCTCCTTCGACTATCAATATAGGATTATTGTAATGCCAATAAAGCCTTGTTCAATTTGTCTGGTGCCATTTTGAGAACAGCTCCAGCTACAGTACATGTCTAAAACTCATTGGCTGAACTGGCAACGGTGGATTTTACTCACTCAAGCTCAGAGGAACACAACACCCAGATCGACATGCTAATTTTCTCCCATTTTCAGGCACAATGTTATTATGCATGTTGAAGTTAAGACCCACTGGCTTATTTATACTTTTCCATCCGTCTCTGCTCAAATCACTCAAGTTTGAAAGAGAGCCTGAAGCAAAAGATACTAAAAAAAGTAACTACTGTTACCTTTCTCAAACTTTCACAAAATACTTTATGGAGGAGGCATCTTTTTTCCTAATGAGAATATTTTCTGTTGGGAGTTATCAGCCAGTGTGCTCACGTCACTGATGTCAATTTAAGTTTCAACAGGGCTGATAAAAATCCTCCTGGATGGATGGATAGTTCCCATTCCCAGGAACTATCACTAACATTTCAGTTCAAGTATTTTCATTTGAAACTCTGCAGTTTTTAAAATAATATTTTCTGAATTTATTTCATTTAAAAAAAAAAAAAGTTTTAGGGATTACGCAACAGAATACCTAAGGGGCTCAGGTACCAAATTGTAGTGCATGTACCATATTTTGAGAACAGTGGGTTTAGTACATTTAAGCCTATGCATGCGATTTACTAACCGATCTTCTGGTCATTATTGGCAGTTTTGATGGTATCAAGGGACGGGATGCATCGCAGCAGAGCACAGCCTCCACCTGGTACAATACCCTCCTCCACAGCAGCCCTGGTGGCATTCAGAGCATCGGTCACACGGTCCTTCTTCTCATTTACCTCCACATCACTTGTTCCTCCGATCTGAAATGGAGAGCATGCATCATAACTTTATTGTCACACAACAAAACTATGGTGATCTGCAGCTAGTACTGTCTGCATTTCTGCTCAAGTACCTTGAGCACAGCCACTCCATCAGAAAGCTTGGCCAGCCTCTCGTTGAGTTTCTCCTTCTCGTAGTCACTGGTGGTGCTCTCCAGCTGCTCAGCAATCTCTGCTGCACGTTTCTCAACTTCAGCAGGGCTGCCTCCTCCCTTCAGCAGCAGGGTGTCATCTTTGGTTATCTGCACCTCACCAATCTTACCAAAGTCATGAGCCTGGATGTCTTCAAGAGCAAGGCCCAGAGACTCGTCTCCAAACACCTGGAGAAAGGAGGGGATCGATACATAAAAAATATGTCTCAATGTCCTCAGTTTCACTCAAAAATCATGTCACAAACTCCAAATTAAACTTTAAATGCACAGAATTTAGAACAGAAATTCTAAAGTCACTTGACATTGAAAAGTGGACTTACAGTGCCTCCTGTGGCGACAGCCATATCCTTCAGCTGATTCTTCCTGTTGTCTCCAAAGCCTGGGGCTTTAACAGCCACCACCTGAAGCCCAACCTTCAGCCTGAAAGATAAATTGTTTGTTGTCATTTGTCACCATCAATCTTTATTCAAGACCTCTTTTTGGTGCAATATAATCCCTCATCCGACTACTATATTCAAGCTAACCCATACACAAGCTATGTTTTTACTGCTTAAGTTTGATCAGGCAACAAACCCAACGTACCTGTTGAGAACCAAGGTGCTGAGGGCCTCTCCATCCACATCCTCAGCCACAATAACCAGTGGTTTACGGTGCTGGTTGGCAATCTCCAGGGCTGGCACAATGTTCTGGACACTGGAGATCTTCTTCTCACTGAGCAGCAGGTAGGCATCCTGGAACTCGCACTTCTGGCCTAAAAACAGAGATAACAGATTGATGGTGTTCCTTCATAGGCAAATGTGAGGACAGGAAGTGTTGGATAGAACCCATCACAAGGTTTGTATAATAACTTCTGGGTAGAAAACCCCCTGCATCACGCATTAACTTACATCCAATGTCTTTTTTCATGATGTTATTTCAAAGTGTGTACATCCATTTAATCTGTAATGCATGCTTGGTGCTGTAATATCTAATTGATAACACTACGAAATACTGGGTTGGAGCCCTGATTAAATGACAGCTGAAAATGTTAACTGAAATAATCAAGTTTGGATATTTGACATATCTCCTCAAAGCAAATGAAACACCAGTTGTTTACCCGGAATTGGCTGTTGACGTTAGCGCAACATCAGTTATTCAGACTATAGACAAGTTCAGCGTAGTGTGTAGTCTAGCAAGCTGTAACATATGGATGTAGTTACACAACAAACAGCCTTACCTTTAGCAGAATTGATGAAGTAAGGGGAGATGTAACCTCGGTCAAACTTCATACCCTCGATGATCTCCAACTCATCGTGCAGAGTCTTCCCATCCTGACATGTAAAGGATGCATTAATTATCACTTCGCATACCAAAACAACAGTAGACTGTGGTTACAGAGGGTCATCTAGACTACCTCAATTCTCACTAAACCCATCCTAGTAAAAAACTGGCACTTAAAGCAGAGATCATATTACCCCACTCTTGACACATCTAAACTTGCTCCCAGTAAGACTCAGTTCTTTAAAAAAATTGACACTTACTTCTGAAGCACAGTAGGGCTAGTAAATCAGTTTCATCTTTAAAATTATTTCTTAAAAACTCTTTTACAAAATAGGCTTTTATGTGAATCCTTACCTATGAACTACTGTTCAGCAGTTTTCTGAATTTCTCCCACATTTCATTTTATCACCATTTAAACATTTGGAGAACACACTTTAATCTAACGCGTTCATCTGTTCTTATTCATGATTCTGTTTGTGGGTCCATTTTGAATTTGTTGCTGCTTTGCATGTAAAGCACATTGTAAACATTGTTTTAGAAAAGTGCCATACAAAGTTATTATTACTATTACAAATTAAGCAATCATTAGGGCAATAAATCAATCTTTTTATACCTTTATGTGAAACTGTGACACTAACCTTGACAGTGATGACTCCCTTGCGGCCGACCTTCTTCATGGCATTGGAAATTATGTTACCAATCTCCACGTCACCATTTGCTGAGATTGTAGCAACCTTAAAGACCGAAGACAATATTAAAGCATTTCATTACACATTCAACATATGCAGCTACTTATCATTTCAATAAATTCATTACTAATTAAGTGTACCTGTGCGATCTCCTCTGGGGTTGTGACTGGTTTTGAGAGATTTTTCAGCTCATTAATGACTGTTTCAACAGCCATCATGACTCCACGACGGATTTCCACGGGGTTAGCTCCTTTGCTGATGGTGTCGAAGCCCTCTTTGGCGATGGCACGAGCCAACACTGTGGCGGTGGTGGTGCCATCACCAGCCTCCTCATTGGTGTTGTTGGCCACATCCTGCACCAGCTTGGCACCAATGTTCTTGTACCTGTCCTTCAGGTCGATACTCTTGGCCACCGTCACACCGTCCTTGGTGACCTTTGGACTGCCCCAGCTCTGCTCAATGATGACAGTGCGACCCTGGAACAGAGACACAAAGTGGTGAGATGAAGTGATCTGTAGTACCGGGGTCGGTGAGTTCCAATACCAAAAGAGTTGAATTAATCAATAGTCCAGCCAGTGGTTTTTAAACCATAATAGTCTCACAGTACCTTTGGGCCCATGGTGACAGCCACAGCATCAGCCAGCAGATCCACTCCCTGCAGCATGAGGGCACGAGCATCAGCTCCAAACTTCACATCCTTTGCGTATGCTCGTGTGAGGTGAGGAGCCAGTGCCCTGCACACAGGCCTCACCTGCTTCATGACTGTGGGTAAACGAAACATCTCTGTGGGAAGAAAAAAAAGAGGGAAAATTATGCAACATGTCTGAGACATCAATGAACACTGCCATCAACCAAAGGTTTCCAATTGAAAATGATTGTAATCCTTTTTTCCTAAGGGCAAGAATGTAAAAGAATATTTTACACATTGACAAAGGGTGTGTGGATCATGTTATAAGTGGAGCCAAAGTACACCTAAATAATTATTCTCCAAAGCCATCCATCCCTCCACCAACCATCACAATAGGACAGATTGTGTTACAAAGGTTAACTGTGCCCCTAGTGGTCACTAGTGGTATGACGTGCCACCAGTGAATGAATTAACCTCCACCCATTGGATGGTCAAATATTTTTAGAGTTCTCCAAGTCACCTTATACAAAAAGGTGCTATATAACCATAAACGCATGTCACAGCAAAGCTCACACTTTCACACGAACACACTCGGCCAAATCAATGCAACTGTTAGTAAAAAAAAAAAAACATTTAAGAAATCCGACCAAACATCCAACTACATTCAACTGTATTAATTAACGTTTAGTCTGTCAGTTATTTTTTATTATTCAATGAACTCTTTAGTAAATTAAAACGCCAGATAATAGGGGACACTGTCATCATAATTTTGTAAAACCCAAAGGGCCAGCTTTATATTGATTGCTCGTGTCAAACTAACTGGTAAAACACCAAAGTTATTCATTTTTCACCAATATAAAACAGAAATAAGAGCAAATTCCTACATTTAAGAAGTTGAAATCAAGACGCATTTTAGCCTGATAAATGTCTTAAAAAAGATTATACATTTCAAACAATATAAATGTACTGTCGAACCCCATTTATTAATATTAAAAATAAGCTGCCTGCTGGCGTGTCCCACAGGACAACAGGAAAAACTGTAAGTTAGCTTCGATATGCTTGCAAATCGTGTCTAGTCATTCGACACCATTTTTATCTAGTTGGAAAACACCGATCTTCATTTCTAAGCCGGTTAATGTTTATACTGGCCTTGGTCGTGACTGGATTATCTCGTGCATCCCCCAACCAGTTCCTGGTTACCCCACGTGTGCTCCTCAGGTCGTGCGTCACAAGGTCAAATTGAAAAAGCATGTGCGGAACTGCCTCACCATCCCTGTTCAGCCTAATGAATGACCATCACACTGTCAGCAACTCTCTCATCAAGAATTGCTCAATAATTGTATGACTGGTGACAGTTCTTAGTAATAGGTCTCTTCCTGTGTGCCATTCAGGTTGTCCACAGCACTTCACTCGGGCATGACTTCCATAACCAAGGTTTAATCAGTCAGAGACGAGACGCGACATTCCTTATTAAATAAATGAACTCAATATCCGTGTAAGGCAAGATGGTAGCTTACAGAGAGGGTTCGACAGCTAGCGACAGTCTGTGGTGACATTTAAGCATGCGTGTCCTTGCAGTTAAGAGAGAAATCTGTTAGCAAGGAGTAATTAAAGCTAGCATCGCTGAAAAGTGTTGCGCTGAGTGTTACACCTAAGCCAGGACAAAATTTGACATCGAGAGCTAGCGTTCGTCAAAAGTATGCAGTCTGTAATATTTGTTATGTAGCTTTGAATACTTTATAAAATGTCAGCACTTACTTGTAAGGTAAAAAGCGTGATGCGGCTACAAGGTGCTCGTCTGCAAGACGGAATGATATAACGACTGGAAGTAAGGACAGCGGTATGGAGCAAATAAGCTGCGGAGAGAGGACTGCACATGGCCCATCACATCCGGGTATTTCACCGGCACGCCCCGGACTCTGAATAACATCATAATGCCTACATATTTGTCTTATTTGACTTTATTTCTAAAGAAACGATCTGACGGACTAAAGAAGATTAAAGGTACGTAAAACATTAAGTCGTAAATTGTATATACACTTCACCGTTTCGTATGTTTTATTCACAATACATGTTAATACTCGTTCCCGGGCGGCCCATTCTAGAATTTTCGCGTGTGCCATTGGAGGAAAAAAATAAAGGTCAAAGTTGACATTGTGCAATATTGCTCCGACTTTAAATGTGTGAATGACAGAGAAATAACCAGAATACAGTTTAGAAATCACCCAAACAGGTTCGTTTCATTAAACAATCTGTATAAATGTACATTAATTGTTTTACTCTTTGCATTAGATGTACTAGAATTTTCTGTTAGGCAACGAATCGGCCTTCAACTTCAGGTCAGGTAGTGCGCATGTGCAGAATCGTTCTGGATATTTCCTCACGTGGAGCGATTCCCCTTCAGTGTGTCAGATCCACGCTCACGAAAAAACCGGGGTGCAGCTCCACGCCGACTATCAGACCTCTTACACATCAAGAAATGGTGAGACACTTCGTCTACAACTGTCAATATTACTTACTAAACTATAGAGTCAGCTAGATAGCCAGCGGACAGACCACATAATTGACCAGGCTTCATATGGCTGCTAAATTATCGTTAGCAGTTAATGTTATGTTAGCTACCTTTAACATCGATTCACAAGGTCAAGCCGCTGCGAAGCTGAGTGAGAAGGGAACATTTGCTAAATATATTCATGTTTATGTCATGATACACTGTAGAAAACATTGGAGGAGAAGACAGCCAGCTTTTATTGGTATCTATCGTTAAACTTGCAGATGCAGCTACATACTTAAGTGTTAGCTAACAGATATTTCCGCACACTCGGTGGGATGAGTTGGTTTTTCTATCATTGTATGAACACCTGGGATCCGATAGATGTGTTAAGAAATGAATCGCATACCTTATGAGAATCTCACCCTGGCATTCATTACTGCAACAGTCACATGTGGGTGATTAACGTGTCTGTGAGCACATAGACCAGTGTTCAGACAAATGTGATGCGATTATCTTTGAAATTCGCTTCGGTTGATCGGATTCATCTGTCATCTTGCACAATGCATGCCCTTGGTCAACGAAAAAGTATGAATTAAATACGCGTTTAAATCATTTCCGGCTTCCGCTACGTAGTCTGTGACCTCATGACCTATCCGCGGACAGCAAATGTCCAATAGTAGCTGAAGTAGTATTTGATAGTAACCGGTTTATGTTATGACTGTTTATCTGCTGACATGCTGTGGAGAATTTTCACTCTAGCAGCACAAAGTAAGACTAGAAATAGAAATGGTATGAATATAATACCAAAATTGTAAATTAATAAGATACATGACCCAATAGTTGCCAGCTTTTTTGTGTATCTACCTAAACCTACCAAAAACAGCCCTGTAATAAATCCTACCCTTTATGAAGATTATAACAACTCTGGTCATTTTGCAGGCTGAAGTTTGTAGTGCTGTTGATCTTTAATGCTGTAATACTGCGAGGTGTTAATCCTAGTTGCTTTGACTGGGCTGGACAAAATATTAAAAACACCCTAGTATATGAACAGTCTTTGCAGCTGATAGTTGGAAAAAGTGAGGTTAATCATAACCATATTATGCAACTTGTACCCCTACCACTCTGAAGTACTACAGAGAGGACCGTCTGGAAAACTGGACAAACAGGCCTTGGGTGTTATCTTGACATGTTAAAAACCTGCAGGATATTTCATTACCAGTCAAGGCTGTTATCATCTCTGTGTTAGTTTCTGACTGCATTTTGCAACTGAAATTCCAAGATGACTCTCTTTTTATCATCAA
>OMLP01013257.1:35473-55964 GCA_900302685.1 Spondyliosoma cantharus | reverse complement strand
CCCCTGCTTCATAACTTCCCTCTGTCTACACTGTCCTTTGATGAGGAGGTTCTGATGACATAAAACTCCAACGTACATAAGTTACACGCTGACTCAAACTAAGAAATGCAACGTCAGCACAGGAGAACTACGATAAAACATAAAGTAAAGAAAAGAAGAAAAAGAAGCTCTGCGTGCGACGTCGTCCTCACCAAAACCCGTCCCACAGCTAAACAAAGTTTTCCAGTGGTCCGATATGTAACGCGCGGTCCTCTCCCGTGACAGGTGCGGGCTCAGACTCGGACTGACTCAACGCGGAGCTATGACTCACACTCCAGCAGCACCATCAGCAGTGACGCAGCAGGTGGAAACAGGCCGCCTCCCCCTCCCGTGGCCCTGAAGCCCAGCCTCAACCGTCTGAACCAGTCGTCAGAGGAGCAGAGCCCCGGCAGGGAGGAGCCGGACCCCGCCAACAAATCCTTCCTGGGCAAGGTTAGCGTCATCATTATTTCATTGTTTGGTGCAGTTATAGATGAACAAAGTAGTTCCTGCTCTGGACTATTAAATCTCACATTTCCCCTTTTAATAAATGACTCTTAAATGATTTTTCTTCCACTTTCTTCCTCCTTTGCTTTCTTTGCTTCTAATATGAAATAGAGAATGGGTGACCAGGTAACGGAGTGTTGTCTCCATTCGTCTTGCCCTCCTTTAAATCATAACTACTCACCGTCCATCGTAATGGTGTTCTGCCGTCCTCATTTCACTGAATTATCATTAAAGAAATGTTTCATTTGACGGTCACCTTCATATGAATCATGTCATGTGGATGTGCACTACATACTGTGACTCATCAACAACTGGAAGGTTAATTAACGTTTGTTTCTTTCCTCCTAGATTAAAGCTTTTGAGCAGATGGACCACCTGGCCCGAGCTCAGAGGATGCTGGAACTGCAAGAGGCAGAAAATGCTCGAGTCAGTACTGGTTTCATTCTTATTAGGGCCTGAAGCAGCTCTGAGCTGCTCTGACCTCATCCTTCATGTTGACTGTGGCAACACAACAGACGTGGAGATTAGCAGAGGATCGCAAAGAATTTATTTTAAATGTGTGTTTTTTGATGCTCAATGAATGCAGATAAGAATACAACGTAAACGCTGTAACCCTGAGGTGCCATCCTCCCTCCATCTCAACAGTTTGGGTCATTTGAAAACTTACAGGAACAGTTCACCCCAAAATCAATCCTACATTTTTTTTCCTCTCAACTGTAGCACTATTCATCCGTCACGATTGTTTCGGTGTGAGCTGCGGAGCTTTTGAGAACAGTTCTAGAGGTGTCTGCCTTCTCTCCAATATGATGGATGACACTCGGCTTGTGGTGCTCGAAGCGCCAAGAAGACAAACATTTGAAACACTCACCAACAATGTCTCATTCCAGAAATCATGACCTGGCTACTCAAGATATCCCACAGACTTTGTTGTGAGCAGTTTAATGTGGGAACTACTTTCTTTCTAAGGAACTGCAGCGACGAGAAGCTAATGCTCCTGACAACCAGATGTAAACAGATGTAATGTTAGCTGGCTAACAGTCGGCTACCTTATCATCCAAGTGTAGACGCATGTTCCCTTCTGATGCGTTCATACGGAGTAGTCCGGTAGAAAAAAACTTCATGAAACTTCAAAACAAGGTCTGTGAGTTATCTTGAGTAACCAGGTCATGGTTTCTGTAGAGGGACGCTGCTGATGAGTATTTCAAATGTTTTTTGGATGCTTTGAGCACCACAAGCTAAGTGCCATGCTGTATATATATATATTATATTCAATAGAAGGCAGATGTCTCTATGGTTGAAACATCCAAAACTCTGCAACTCACAGCAAAACAACCAAGATGGATGTATCGCACTACAGGTAAGAGGAAGATGTGTGTATTTGATTTTGTCTGTCCCTGTTCTAGGATTTTTTCTATCTTAAATAGATGCCCAAAAGCACATGAAGAGAGTCAGTATTTGCTGGAATCATTCATTCTGTGTATACTGGCCCTGAAACAACAAGCAACCAGTAACCTTTCCAACATGTTTGTTCACCTACATGTGAGCATGTGAGTATTGTTTAAAAAAATGTGACCCTGTCATTTAAGTGAAGAGAGTTGGAGAGAGCTGCATAAACACTTGTAGCCTCGTGGGGTCTGTGTAGAGTTCTTGTGGTGTGTTTGTCGTAAATGTTGTATTAGTTCTGACATATCTGGGTCTGCTCTTCTGTCTGCACAGTTGGAAATCGCCCAGAAGCACCCAGACATCTACGCCGTCCCGATGAAACTGCCAAAACCCAACCTCAACCGTCCTCAGCCAATAGGGTGAGCGCTCAACTCTTCTTCGTAACACAGTTAAAACGACGCATGTCTATTGATATGTCGTAGGTTATTAACGTTTGGTCTGACAAACGAAAAAGCTTAAACCTCTGGATCGTCGCTGTGTGTGTGTTTTCGTGTACTCAGTTCCAGCTCCAATCCCGAGCAGCAGACTCCCTTCAGGCCACCGTACTCTGAGAGCAGAGGACACGAGGACGAAGAGGCCGAGTACCGCAGACAGCTGGCCGAGCAGACCAAGAGAGGATACTACAATGCTCAGAAATACAAAGACACTGAGCTGTAGGCCGGCGAACCAGGAAGTGATGTCAAACCGACAAACGGCGTTTGTTGCCTTGGTAACAGCTCACGCAGCTCTACCTTGATGTAAACTCTCCGAACTTTGTTTGTAGATCTTGAAAGATGTCACCGCTTTTCGTTACAGTCGTCTCACTACTGTACATGTTGCACTCACACAAGTTCATGCTGGCGACACAATAGTCTTAGAAAGAGTGTGTTGGCTGAGTTAAAGCATCACTAGTCCTACGCAAAATATGGCTGATTCTTTTGACGTAACGTTTCACAGACCTGATATTTCATTGTATATATTGTTTGGATGTGTCTGACAAGGTTTTTGTTACAAGTGAGCTTTTATTTCCCCCCCATCACATGAACCAATAGGTTTGGTCTCTCATGTATTCCCATTACAGTGGAGTCACTCAGCATGTTTTTCTGAAAGATAGATACCCAGAGATCTTTTTAAAATGTAGCTTTTAAAGGATAAGTTTTGCGTATTTTTGAAGGCATTTCCAGAATCCATAAACGACCATTTTGAAGCTTCGAGTTTGGCATTACTGTCGTCGCCATCTTGTTTTTGCAGTTGGAGAGGATATCCTGATTGGATCTGACTGAGAAGCTGAGGTCATGGCGTGGTAGCGACTCGTCAATCACAAGGCAGCCACGCCCTAAAGCACATTCTGCTCTGTTGAAACCAATGACTATTAGAGAGAAGGCAGGTTTAATGCTCGGATAACTGTGTAAAGTTACAGTATCAACAGAACTTCTCATAGAAACTGAGTGAGGACATATTCCAGCTACCGTCTTAGTTTTATTTTGGAAAGTGTCACAATTTGGGAACCAGGTTAAAAATCTTCATTGTTCACACGATCATTTTGCAGATTCTGGAAATGTCTTTGTTCATCTTTGTTTTTAAAAGATGGGCAGGTATTTACTGTCAGAAAAACAGAAGCTCGCCTCTCTTACTGGACTGTAATGATAATGCAGAAGGCAGAAGCTGGAGCTAATTAACACCAAGCTGCAACCAAACCATAGATATGGGACTGTAGACTGTGTACGGTATCTCAGTTTTGTGTTCCACCAACATTCTGACTCATTTACACCAGAATAGTGTGAAAATCCAAGCGTGTGTCTGTGTGGGTTATACACAGTTCAGCTGCTGTTAGTCCTCCTTTTCTTATCAGCCTCCTGAAGAGTCTCCTCTGATTTACTGTACACCCTTACATTCCTGATTCAACTTTTGTATATACACTGCACTGTGATATGTGTGCTCTCTGTGAAGCAGCATATGTTCAAGTGCCTTGTAGCTCTTCATGTTAGCATTGAAAGAAAACTGAGTGCAAAAGATGTGAACACCTGCTGTTTTTAGGTTTTTTTAAAAAAAGAGGATATTTTCAGTACATTCTGACCACTACACCTGTCAACAGTGACAACAAACCTGAAGATCAGTCATGGTGTAAAGACTCATTACAATTGGAGTTTGATTGGATAGATGCAGCGCAGCATAAACCTGATGTTTCTGACAGTTTGTATGTTCGTCTTTATCTGCTGCTCACAACCAGAGACAATCACATTGATATTACATATATGTTTTTATATTGAATATACAGTGAACTCAGTCAAGTCTTTCTACGCTAGAGCAACTGGAATGTGGTGACGACAATCATGTTGGTCTATCAGTTTCTTTTAAATGTCTGTTAGTTTGTGATTTCCTTTTTTTTTTTTTTTTATAGTTTGTGATCTCCTTAGTGTTACAGAAAGACTCAAATTCAATAAATAAATCTTTTTTTACAATGTTTTGCGTGTCTTCTTGAAAGTGTCGGGGTCCAATTTTTCAGTGAGCTGAAAAAGAAAATTAATTGCCGTCTTTTTTGATAATCGATAAATATTTGTATATCGTTTTGCCGTTTTTCTTTGTCATTTATTACCGTAAATGAAAAGTCTTTGGGTTTGGGGCTGTTGGTCGGACAAAAGAAATGATGTGAAGACGTCACTTTGGGCCTTTTCTTCAGAGTTTATTCAGCAGAGTAGTACATGCATTCCCCTTTAACTTGACCACTTCAGTTTAAAAGTTCTTTATAATCTCAGTCACCCTGACAATTTATAGGTCCAACATGATTCGAGTACATTCAGATATTACAGCTATTTAACCAAAGCTAATATTTACTCTGTTTGCCACCTAAATATACACAATAAAATCCACAACTTCTCTTCTTTGGTCAAACATAACACGTCACATTAACACTCGGATGAGATAATCTGTCTTCTGCTGTCATACTGTACATGTTTACATGACAGTGTACTGTACAGATTAAGGCAAGTCAAGTGATATCAAACAGGATACAGAGAGGAGAAAGGTGTTGAAAACAACTGAAAGATGGAGGGACAGTAGTAAAGACAGACAGTGATGTGAACAGAGTGAGAGGTGTGTGCTCAGATGTAGACAGGTTGCTCCTGTGCTGTCAGCAGACGGTACATGGCTGCAGGCATCGTCTTCATGTGGATCTGGAGCAGAACGACACCAAGTGATGAGAATTTAAAGGAAGAACAGACGACACGCTCATGATTTAGTTCTTTTTATACAGCCTTTACGGGACGCGTGGCTTACAATGTAATTGCTATAGGTACGGTAATTGTGTGATAAATCAAAAGTGCCTGTTGGGAGAAGAAGATGTGCATGGTCTTCTAGATACACATACATTTTCTGTCTGTGAATATTTAGGTTGAGGTCATGAATCAAGTATATCCAGCTGCAGCAGCGAATGAATGTGAAGAATGACAGTGAAGTTCAGTTTCCAGATATGGCTTGTGCAGGGTTTATGGGCTGGTTGGGTCATAGAGTAAACCAAAAACTACGTTTTAATGTTTGTAATTCTTGTTAGAAATTGCACGTATACTTATGAAGACAATAAAATATAAACACGTGGCTCTGTAGCCTGAACCAAGATGGCAAACTTTTATTCTGCTCCCATGTTAAACTTATACAGATACACTACAAACTGTGTGACTGCTTCCTGTGGCCACTAACAGGCCACTCAATAAAATGGCTTCCAACAGCAACATTTAGGAATAAATGCATTTTTAGCAGTTATGCTAAACCCTCATTATTTCTGTTTAATAGTTGCTAATAAACTGATGATACCAAATGATTTGCTTTCTAATGTTATCACCTTTTGCATTCATTCAGTGGTTAGACACATTATCTGCTGTCATAAATTAATGTGCTTCAAACTCAGATGACATGATTGTTATCTCTTTGCCTCATAGTTGCTATAATTGCCATCTTTAATAACATTTTCAATGTACCTTTGTCGTGCTATGGCCTATTGTCTTCCTCAGTCATGACAGCTTTATGTACAAGTGTGTGTGTTTTTGGGGGCAGAGTGGTGTGTTAAGTCTGCACGGCTGCAGCTGGACCCTCAAAATGTTAGTCCAGGGTCCTGACTCACTCTGAATCATGTTCTGGGGACTGTAAACAGTCTTATTATGATTAGTCTCAAGAGGTTTTAAATACTGACAAAATTCTCATAAAATATGGTATTTAAGTAACGTCTGGGTCTGTATTACCAGAGGTATGACTGCTTAATGAACAAGACTGGGTCCAGAGGGGAAATTAACTGTACTGTAAAAAGCCTTTTCACAAAAATACTGTTTTCAAGATCAGCTGCTTCAACCTCGCTGTGCAAGATTAACGGGTAACTTTAAAGTGTGCTCACACGTCTTGGCGAGTACTTCTGCATATGTGGACAAAAAAGTGTAAAGTGATGTCACTTAGTGCCTAACTTGCATTGTGGGAAATGTAGGCGACTTTTGAAAAAAAAAGAAAAAGAAAAGACGAACACATGAAATAAAGACGTTATCTCTGGTTCTGCTGTATCGACTTAGATCATTCATTTCTAAACTGCCCATAATGAGTCCAACAGAGTTATAGGGGTACAATGCTAGACCAGTGGACGGCTTTTAGGACCATGATGTCAGAGCTGCTCCTACCTCTCCCATGGCGTTAGACAGAATCTGAACGATCTTCTCATGAGGTGTCGCCACCACGCTCTGGCTGTTTATCTCGATGATGCGGTGACCGACGCGGACGCCTCCTCTCTCAGCGATGCCTCCCCTCATCAGGCTGCAGATCTGCGCGCACGCACACACACACACACACACACACACACACACAGTTAAAAGTTAAAAACACAAGTCAAAGTGACAGCTTCCAGCAAAGACGGAGGAAAATATTTAATCTACCAGTGACGGTAACTCTATGGATCACCACTCTTGGAAAACACAACAATCAGTGCTCCATGTCTGTTGCTAAGAAACTGATACTGGTTTTAGAGCACTGTTAACAAAATAAAAGCTCCTTTTTAATAACTAGAAAGTTGGCAGCAGCACAGTTCAGCCGCCTCCTCTGCATCTGTGAGGGATGAGTCCCTGTTACTCACAATGCCGTTCTGGACGCTGAAGCCCAGCTGGTATCTGAGGTCCGGCCTGCGGATGAGCACCATGGTAACAGGAGGACACCTGACAATGTTCATCTTGATCCTGGACTGAGACTTGAGACCCTGAGGACAGACGGACATTATAAAACAAATCTAGATGATCAACACAGAACATGTGCCACAGTTAAAAGTTAAATGTACTTGTTTTATCTTCAACAGAAGTTTTTCACATTACACAGTTCATTTCCAGCATTTCAAACACAATAAGGCTCTCTTCTAAAAAGGCACTCAAAGAAGTAAAAACATTAATAAAGAACAGGAATGAGTGACTGAGGTGAGAGCAGCAGCGTACCTTGATGATGCTCTGACAGGTGCTGAGCGGTAAACCCACCAGACTCGTCCCGTTTATGGTCATGATCTGGTCTCCGATGTTGAGCCGACCGGACTTCTCCGCCGGACCGGCGTGCATCATGCTGGCGATGATGACGGTGGGGAGGATGGAGCCCCAGCCCGACTCCACGATCACCACGCCCAAGATCTCTCCTTTCTGCTTCTCGATGTAAACCTGCAACAACGCACATCCAGCTTTATTTGTACTGCTACTCAAAGACAACATGAGCGTCAGAAAGTCATCACTTTTGAACATTCGCGAGCAGATTTTCCTCATACTCAAAACTTTAACCCTGTCCAAGTGAAATCATCGGACGCTGCACGCACTCTGAGGCTCTTGCAGCAGATTCTGAAAAATGCCAGATGACAGGAGACGTTCCGAGCAGCGAGAGGAGGGAGAGCGGTCAGAGGTCAGAGCAGGTTGAGCGTCTCAAATTCACCTTCGTACTGGACTAAGCGCCGCATGACGTTTTTCAGTCAATGTCACGCAGCTGTGACTTCAAAACCAGCTGCTCATTTGAACCACCGGGGGGCAAAAAGTATCAGAGCTGCTGAGCAGAAAACGAATGGCACAGGCTCATTTATGTTCAAACATTAATGATGACATGACTTGAACTCAACTGAAGGGCTCTTTGTGTGTACCACATTTTAAGTGAAATATTCTATCAGATACCAGCAGAAGGTAAAAATGTCCCTCAATTTAAGCACAACAATCAGCTGATGAACTCCTGTGACTGTGCTGCCACCTGCTGGCTCACTCACGTCTCTGCAGTTCTCTGACTTGGAGAAGTGGATGAGGTCGTCGTTGTACATGTCCTGAGTGTTGAGCAGGTCGCTGTACTCCCGCTGGCTCAGGTCCTCGGGGTCGATGCCGTTGGCCCTGAGAAACTCCTGGTAGGCGACGCTGAACGACTGACCAATGGACTGAGCTATCAGCTGGGCCTGAGAGAGAGAGAGAGAGAGAGAGAGAGAGAGAGAGAGAGAGAGAGAGAGAGAGGGAAACAGTCAGAGAGAGAGAGAGAGAGAGATGAGGACAGTACCGTTTATAGTCCTTGTGGGAGTTTCGTCTGCGCAGACACTGATTATAGCCCTCCACTTTAAAAGGCTTGTTTATATCATAGACATTTAAAATACTACAACACTTAAGAGGACCCTTATTGACATTCCTTAATTAACCTTATTCTACTTTCAACATTATCCTGACCTAGAGTCCTAAATCAACTCTTAAAGGCCCTGATCACAGATTTTCAGTCAGCTTCCTACCATCTGTGATGGGCTCCTAACATGACACCATTTATTGCTACCAACATAAGAACAGTTGCTCTTTTTTCTGCTGTTTTTATACCTGGTGTTTAATTAGGCACGAAATAAAACAAACAAAAAAACAAAAAAACACGTCACATACAGAACTTACATCCACTCACAGGTTTTAACAACTTTTCAATCGAAAACCTGCCAACGCTCCCAATCATCGCGGGGCTCCTTCTATTCTGAACCCTTCCCCCGCTGTGCTCCTGATCGGTAATTTTAGATCAGCAGATTACTTATCAATGACTCACGTCCTCGGACTCGAAGACGTGGCAGATCATCCTGTACAGCCGCCTGTCGTCTTGGGTCATGGTGGTCTGCTCGGCCGCGTGGTCCAGGTTCTCTTGCGCGCTGCGGGACCGCACCATCTTCCCCCGGGCCATCAGCACCACCATGTTACCGATGTCGGCGATGTAGGAGATCGTCCTCAGTGGCAGGTCCATTAAAGACTCCTGGTGATACAAACACGACGTGGGGTAATTTATTAGTTCTCTATGGCTCCCTGGCACTAACATGCCACTGTGGTGTTACAGCTGCCAAACAGAGATGTTTTTAATGAGGCTTGGTGTGTAATGCCGGGAGAATTGGTTGCTTGAGGACGTTTCAAAGCATCGACTCTAACCTCTCTTTGCATGATGACATTTAAAGGGTTGTTTATCATTTTGTTACCTGAGTGTCTGCATTGAGGACTTTGATCCTCTGCGTGGACATGAACAGGTCAACCTCAGCAGTGGACGGAGACTCCCCGTCGGGGCTCTGCACAGGGAAACAAGAAGCAGGAGCAACAGGTTGATGAACGGCAGCAAAGGAGAAAAGAGCGGGGGTCACAGCTGTCTAATATAACGCCTACAGATAACAAATAATGACGGGAAATCTAATGCATTCTGCCAGAAAAACAAAAGAGGACACTAGCACGAAAGGAAAACAAAAATAAAATTAACTCTATAAAAAGGCATGCGTATAAAAGGCCTTTCATGCAAAGAGAAAGAAAGGTAAAAATCTGAATTCATCAACAAGCTGCACTGATTTTCTTCTCGTCTTTCAGCTCAAATTTCTGCACACATAAATACATTTTTGAAATGAAACTTGAACAATCACAAAACAAACGTACCTTTTTCCTGTTCTTCGCCTGCTTCTGGGCAGCCTGCAGTGATCAGAAAGACACAAATCAAGACATCAGTCCAAGAAAACAGCTTTTTGGGTGCATCGACAAAAACCCAAACCCCTCATTCACTGTAGACCGTCTTCATTCCAAATGCCAAATTAAGGGACAAAATGACCTTAAAGGTTTATATTGTGGATGTGTGTGGGAG
Organism: Spondyliosoma cantharus; assembly: GCA_900302685.1. Classification (NCBI taxonomy): domain Eukaryota; kingdom Metazoa; phylum Chordata; class Actinopteri; order Spariformes; family Sparidae; genus Spondyliosoma; species Spondyliosoma cantharus. The sequence continues at coordinate 45,902 of OMLP01013257.1, read as the reverse complement.
GACAGTGATGTTAGTGTCTATCACATCTGACAGCAGCCAGCTGCCAGAGGCTTCAGCAGTAAACATTATCAAAAGTTTCCTCTTCATCAATGTGACACAATCGACCCCGGAGAAAGGCGAGCGACCTTGCGTGTTTGTGGCAGACGCCTCAACACAGCTCAGGGTTTGTGTGTCCACATGTTGGCTCGTGCCACTGCTTGGTGTCTTTTCAAGGTTTAACGTCTGAACCTGCCTGCTCACCTGCGTCAGTACGGATGTGATCAAAGTGGATTTAATCTGCGAAGCCAAAAGGATCAAAGCTTTTTAGATGGATTCAAACTGGTGGCCCCCCGACATGTCGTACACTTTGAGGAAGCTTTAGAGATGAATAATGGATGATTTAGACGTGTTATATCAAAGTCACATTTTCAAAGAGCTGCACCTTTAACAATAGTAAGTGAAACTACACATATAGTACTGCACGTGCAGTTCCTCTGCATTTAAAATCAGGTTTGTGGATGAAGCAAAAACAATTTACAATTGAGAAAAAACCCAGATGAAGGCTCTGTGTCTAAACTGTGAATAAAGTTCAGACTTGTCTACCAAATCTGTTAGTGCTGCTTGGCTTTCTTAATACTCTCAGTAATGCAATACTGTGCCGTTATAAGTCACCTTAATAATGAAAATGTGACACTAAAGAATGTTAAAGAGCTTTATTACAGCAACCGAACAACATTCTGTGTAGCGAGTCTAGCCCAGTGGTTCTGTAGTGTTTGCTTCCTTGAACCTGTGGGTTTGATGTGTATCAAAGTGTATGTTGGAGGCGTACATGCTTTGTAGTGGCTCAAAGATGGCGGGATACTTCACACCCCAAGACTTTAAAAATGTCCTTTATATTCAGGTTCACTTTCATCTGGTTCTTTGTCAGTTTAATCAATCTGCACATTTGTTTGTGATGCTGCAAAGTCAATCAAACCCCCCCCACCCCCACAATAAAAAAACTTAATCTGTTTTGTCATTGTCTCTCAAGCAGATGATTGTGTTCACTACTTTTTATATTTCAAATAGTGGTTGCCGCTGCTGGCACTCAAATTGGTTGCCAATTCTTCCAATGGGAAACTAGCAACACTACTGTCCACCATGAGCAGTTCCTGTGTGGGTTGGAAGATGTCTCATGTTCTACCTAGAAATAATCTCACTTCTATAAATGGTGATAATGAGGCTTCTATCGAGGCTGACACGTCATGCTAACTATGTATGTTTTTGAGAGGTCGACAAAGTGTTATTATGTGAACGCTGTGCAAACACGTCACTCTTTCTCACTTCAACCCGTCCGCCTGCGCCTCCTCAGGCTACATCTTACATCCCCATCATCGTGAGCTGCAGACTGACTCCTGACCTGTAGTGGATGTCACTGTGCGTCATTCTGTTAGGAGCCGTCATGTCACCTCCACATTGATTCATTTATTTAGACTCCCTCATTTGATTTTATATTTGGCAGGTATCTCTGATAACAATCAGCAACCATCTTTCTGTGCCGTCCCTCCTGCGGCGCTTCAGCTGCTGATGTCAGCATTCTCCTCATAAAAGAGATTATCTCACACAGACTTTAAGTTGATTTTGTTAACCGTTTCATTCTTGGTGTATTTTCCATCATATTGTTGTTTGAATTGTGCATTGTATTAGTTTGTGAGCTAACAGTTATCAGCTTCCATCTGGACAGTTTGTTGGCAAAACTCTTATTTATTACTTTTTTAATATTCAATCTTTAATGGCCATGTCCAAATGTACCTTTTTTTTCAATTTATATTCTATAAACGGACAATTTCTTAACCCATATGTTATGTATGTAAATATGCATGTATGGGTTTTTCAACCCATAAGCATCCTTTGAGGAATGATTTTCATCATCATTTTAAACAGTTTTGTTATGTACAAAAAATCCCTACATGGGAAGTGTTTTAATTGTATTCTTTAAGTATAAGTGAAGTATTGCTCAGGTCTAATAAAACAAGGCATGCTCTTAGATCTAATCCATCAGATGTGAGCGGACCCAGGTACTGAACTTATTAAACAGATCGGCCAGATGTGGCAGACAATGCAGTTTTCTGTTCTGTTCATTTCAACCCCTCTGCCTGCGCCTGCATAAAGACACTGCTGATACTAAATCATCACTTCCTGCTTCAGGAAGGAACTGTTGTGAAGCCTACTGCTGTTCAATATGACATTCACTGTCATATATGAGAGCTGAGTTCTTTAACTGATTTCTTTGTTTCTTGGGCAGCATGGTGGCTCAGTGGTAAGCACCTCACAACGAGAAGGCCACAGGTTTGATTCCCTGATTGGGGCACTGCTCCTAAAACTGGATATGAACTTCCCTATGTTGTCTGACAATGAACGTTATTTGAATAATATTACTCAGCTCCACACTGAGATTTTTAAATTTGGGTAAAAAAAAGAGGGCACTCGCATCAGATCAGTATTCTGCACTAAACCCTTCCTTGAGTCAGATCGGTTCATCCCTACAAATGAGATCTCTGCTCGACAGCGAGCCTCCACTGTCGTTTCCATTCTAAAAAAGTTAAATGACTTATGTATTCCCCTCATCATTATACAGCCTCTAACCTGCTCCCTCCCTGTAGGTTTCTCAGACCTTAATGGAGGAGATGTCCTAGAAATGTCAGTTAACTGTCCACAATGCAGAGTTGGACTCAGCTCCTGTCCTCTTCCCGCCCCTGACTCTCTGCGCTCATCCCTCTAAAATCACAACGTCTTACGGCTAGTCTCTCACTCTCACACAGTTCTGTGTTTGAATGACGCGCTGTCACTGTAAGTCATCTATACCACTCCATGACACCACCTTCACTCAACTGAGTCTAACATTCACATTCACACAGCGAGCGCAAATCAGTTCTTTTGTGTATCCATCATCAAGTATGAATATTTCCTCTCATGTGAACACAAAGACAACCCACATGAAATCCTATGTGAGATGTATACTGTATGTACTGCTATACTTTTGCTGTGATGGAAGTGGTTTGATTCCATGCTGTGTCACTGGAGCAGAAAGCAGGGTCTAAAGTCTCCTGGGGCCTCACAGCCTTGGTCAAGAGTTTATGTAACATTCAGTGGAGCTGAGGAGAAAAGCCTGTGTGACTGTGGATCAGGAGCAGTGATCTGTGGATGATGTATTGTGCACAAACCCGGGGACTTTTCGCCCGTCGGCTGAATTGCCTGCTGAGGGTTTCTGACTTTAAAAGACCCAAATACGAGGCGAACGTCAGTTACATCACTGGCGGTGTGTCCAAGTGTGCTAGAAAACGTGTCTACAAACCGAGGAGAGCTGGATTTGATGTTTGACCGTTATAAGCACTATTATCAATTCAAAAACATAAATCCTCAAGATAAAGTTTACAGAGCTTCAAGGTTGTCAAAATGATCTTCTACAACACTGTTTGACAGTGTCACAAAGTATAACCTCTATTAGCTTGTTCAAACTTTACTGATGTTATATGACGTTATGCTTAGTGAAATGCCATATTATGTCTGTGCTATTCCTTCAAATGGAAATGGATGTGCTGAGGATCATTTCAGACACACTTCCCCAAATTCAGCCTGAAACACTTTCTTAGGGGGGCATAAGAAGTAGGAACATTTTTACTTTTTATCTTTTGAGAAATTCTTACACTACATAGTGCCCTAAAATATTCCTACAGTACTATGGCACAAAGTAAGTCATGTCAATGGCATGTGTTTCTCTTAACAGTCCCAAATTGCAAGAGGCCACATTTTATAGAGACATAGCATCACAGTCAGACAGTACACCTGACAGTGATAATGCAAAATGAAAATCTGAATTTACAGCTCACTCTGGAGTAAAGAACTCACTCTGGAGGAGTGATTTCAGACACCACCACATAATGTCCTTCCTCCACTATTATTAGTAAGCTGTTGGTTGCTCTCACCCTGACCCTGCTCATGGCCTCCTGTGCCTGCTGCATGCGGGCGCTCTTTGTGGGCGTCCTCTCTGACAGCAGGTGGGTGCAGCCCAGGTAGGTCGCTGCAAAGATGATGCCGTCAATAAGGTCTTCGGGGTCACATGGTCCCGGGACTGCGAACCAAATGCGCATGTTCAACTATTTATCTTCAATGTCAACAGATGAAAAGAATACAGAAGGAGCAGAGAATGATATGATGTTATTGTACGAGTCCACTCACCGTCCACAAATGTTGGAAACTGAGGAAGAGACCTGCGAATCTGAGAAGGAAAAAGTACATCACCATCCTTATTATTTCTCCTCACATACTGCACATCTACTCCCATCTCATTTAAATTCAGCAAGACTTTTACTGCTGTCAGCCATTTGCTGCTGGCACATAAACACCTCATAAAAGATGCCTGCCGTTACAGGATTTATCTTCCATGTTGCCATGGATTCAGTGAGTGACGTTGTGGTCTACAACTTGAGGCCTGTATTTGGATTATTTTGATACTGAAAAAAAAACTTAAAAATGTGATGATTCTGCCGCACATTCTGGAGTTATAAAGAGTATATTTTGTGAACACTTTCTCACCTCCTGGACAGACGGCTGCGTTGGAGGCGTCAGTGGCTGAACTTGTGGTCGAGGCTGCTGAGCTGGAAGCTGTTGATGCTGCTGTTGATGTTGAATCTGTTGCGAATGTTGAGGCTGATGATGATGCTGATTAGGAGGCATGTGTGCGTACGGTTGCTGCTTTGTGTATGTTTGCAGCGGCCTTGCACCATCCCTCTGCTGCGGTTGGTGACCTTGGTGGTGGTGATGGTTGTGTTGGGGCTGCTGTTGGTGATGATGTTGAGGATGAAGCGCTCTGGCTGACTCGACTCTCAGCGGACTGACTGGCTCCCGAGCTTGAACTGGGGCGTAACGGGAAGGAGATTCAGACACTGACTGCGAGGGGGAGTGAGGGGAAGACTGGGAGTAGGAACAGGGAGAAAAGAGAAAAAGAGCGAAGGTAAAATAAAAAACAGCTGACTCTTAATAAGGAGTGCTTATTCTGACCATACATGATTCAGGATTTGGGCATTAATCCAACTAACACAAAATGAAATGAGAGCCAAGGATGTAAATCTTATATTTGCTTGCTTCCCAAGAGCAATGAGATCTAATTTAATTATTGCAGCACTGCAGACCCAACTCCTGGGGCAATGTCACTCAGCCCAGGCTTAGAAGTTATACTTCAACATGAAAAAAAAAAATAGCTTGATGATTTGGTCACATTTTTCTGTTCATGCTCATCTGTAACAACATAAAACGAGCATTGAGAGTTCTTTGCATTTGTATGTTTTAACTTTGAACAGAGTCTGGCAAGCTGATTCCTCCTGCCTCCAGTATTTATGCTAAGCTAGGCTACACACATCCTGCACTATCACGTGCATAAACAGTATATCCTTTTTTGTCTTTGTTTGACAGTTTTTATTTGAGCCCAGAAATGTATGAGAACTTATTCTGGGTATTAAAAATTGCTATATCCTTATACCTGAACAGCACAACATTCTATATTTTCACCATTTGGAAATACTACGAGGAACTCCAGCTGATTTGCTCTGAGCTGCCACTAACATGAGAGAACATGTCAACTAGAAACTGTGCAAAACAGGAACATTCACATAACCAACATCATCTGGTAAAAAATCTGTCTCAACTGATCCACTCCTTTGAACAAATCTTTGTTAAATTTGTTGTTGTTTAGTTTGAAAACACATACATATACTTTTATTCTTCCTAGATGCTGAGTCCCAAAAAAAACCCCGTAACCCTGACTGTATCCCATAAAGGACTTACTGCTCCACATTCAAAATGGTTTATTCATTTCTACAGAAGGAAATCAGGTACAGAGGAATCAAAACTAGAACAATATGTCCATGTGGAGTTATACATTTCAATAAAAATAAAAACAGTAAACATAATGATGAGGGAAGTCATACTTACATGGCCAGCCGTAGTCTGCAGTGGGTATACATCTTCTGTGGGGCTGACTTCCTGCCGCATCACCCAAATTGGCCCCACAGGCTTGTCAGGTGTGTAGGGGGAGCGTATTGTCTTAGTCTTCACCTCCTCAATCGCCTCTTTGATGTCCTTAATCGCCAGGGTGATGGCATTTCCTGAGCCCCTGGAACCTTCCTCCCCATGGAGGCCCACAGTGCTCCGCTCCTCCTGGGCCTCGCCTGAGCTGCTCTGACCAGACGAGGGGCTCTTAGCCTGGGTTTCTGTTTGTCTGGGTGCCTGCCTTCGACCTTTGGAAACTGGACTTTGATCAGTGCTGTCCCCCTCGCCATCAGATTTACCATCATAGTGGTGTAGCCGGCAGCCAACAGAGCGGTCCAGAGGAGAGTGATGTGAGCCACGGTCTCTGCCTTGCCTTAGGGCATAATGGGAGCCCTTGGTGGGGGAGGATGGAGGCCCTTTTTGAACATTCTCCTGTCTATGGCTGGAAAAGGGCTCTTGGTGGGACTCCTGCTGGGCCTCGTGAGGCTCAGTCCTCCAACCAGATTGCCTGCGAGGTTCTCTGTGTAACTCGGGGTAGGAGGTCTTCAGGGGTTCAGGAAAGGAGTTGGGATGGGATTTTGGCTCCGAGTACGACTCGTAGACAGGCTCAGGGTACGATTTCTGGTGGGACTCTGAATAAAAGTCTGCATAGGTTTTGGGATAAGATTCAGAGGAGGAAGTGAAGTGAGACAGCGAGCACGATTCCGAGCAATCCTCATCTTCTTCTTCATCATCTTCTTCAGGTAGTAGGTCATTGTCAGGCAGAGGGCTCAAACTGGTGTCCTCACTGAAGTGGTCCAGCTGGGGGAAAGGTGGAACATCAGGGGACGAAGGGGGAGTAGGTGACTGGAGTGGCGGCGGGCTGTGAAGAGGTCCGTCCATACTGAGTGAGGCGGCGCTCTCCGTGTCAGAGCAGAGATCAGTGATTTCACTTCCCTGAGCTGCAATCTCCTCCGCTACATCATCCATCACTTCTTCCTGATCCTCCTCCACCCTCTCTGCACGTTCCTCTGCTTCACCATCGACTGTCTGTATGTTGTCATGGCTCCAGCTTGAGCGGCCTGGTGTAGAGCAGTGGTCTCCATCATCCTCAGCCTGTTCTTGCTCCTCATCCTTCTCTTTAATTTCCTCCGGTTCATCTTCACATTCCACTTTACTCTCCTGGAGGTCCTCTTCCGCCTCAGTAGGAGGAGTGTATCGTTGCATGTTATGGGCTGCAGCACCAGGTGAGAGGTGGGTGGGGGTGACAACAGCAACAGGAGTCTGGTGAGGAGGTCCCTTGTCCTGTGATTGGTCTGGCAAAGGATCAACTGCTGAGTGCTGCTGTACCTGAGCCTCTGTTGGACCCTCTTTCTCATCAGCACCAGGTGAGGAGTCCTGTATCTCCCCCACTGGTTGCCTCTGTCTGTGAGCTCTGAGCCTGGGGTTAGGGTCACCGTGACGGCGATAGCGGGCAACAGCAGGGCGATGATGCTGGATAGGGCGAGGCTCAGTGTCTCGAGTCTCACCCCCGTCAGGCCTGGAAGAAGCCACCACCGGGACCTGACCAGGACTCAGAGCCTCGGTTTGGCCCTGTCCCTGCCCTGAAGGAGGCCGCCGGCGATGCCGAGGGGGTCCGCGACTTGGGTGGTGGTGGTGGTGGTGAGGAGGGTGATGATGATGATGATGATGATGGGGATTCAGTTCCCCATCCTGGTTGAGCATCTGACACGGCCTCCAGGACCGACGGACAGGAGGTTCCCCAGGAGTCGTCCCATTGGGCTGCCTGCTCCTTGGAGGCACCTTGTGCTCCTCGCCTGCTTCCCCGGATGCCTCTCCCTGATACTTGTGGCTCATGGCTGGGGTGTGATGCAACTCCAATTTTCAGAACATGCTCCTCTTATCTCCAAGAAAACCGTCCTCATAGCACAGCCTGGGAGAGACAGAAAGAGGATATATAAAAGTTATATGGAAAAGGTATAAGTTTACATGTTAATCAGAAACTTATGAGGGCCGGATATCTACTCAAACGTTCCATAGCAGTCAGTATAAAATAAAAGGCAGTTAATGCTTGCTTCCAAGTCTTGCTCGCTTACTCTTTGTTAGTTGCTGTCTGGCTCATTTAGGAAGTTCTTGTACATTTGCTTTGCTTTAATGGCAGAGGTTTCGTCTTACAGTCCAACGAGATGCAGGCTAGGTTAGTGGGTAGGTTGATTACTCTCCATTGACCGTAAGTGTGAATGTGAACATTAGTGGTTGTGGTTGGCCATCTCTATAGCCCTTTATACACAGAAACCCTGTTGTACTGCTGCAACAAAGGAATGCCATTATGCCAGCCGGCTTAAAGATGGAACAAAAATGCTGCCCCATCCTCCCTATCCTAATCCACCCTATAACTTTTACAGAAAACTGTAGGGGCGGACTTGAACAGGCAATATAAAAGGGGCCTATGTGACAGGCGACCTGTCCAGGGTGTACCGCGCCTCTTGCCTAGTGTCAGTAAGGACTGTCCCAGCCAGTTCTGTGACCCTCAAAGATAAGCACGTATAGCTAATGGATGGATAGATCAGAGAGGCATTGGGATGCAGCCAGAAGAATGACAATGACAGCAGGCTTTTTGACCCAATTATTGAGTGCAGCCATTGAGAACACTTAATAGAATCAACTATCGCCCAGTCCATCTTCAACCAGCATCTCACTAGACTCTTACTACACATGCACACAAACAGGAAATATTACAGTGATGCTGAGTATCAGGCTGGGGACTCCCTGACTCGATATTGCTAATAGCAAAAAAACCTAAATCCTTTGAGATTCATCTGGGTGCACAGTGCACTTTAATCTGCACCACATTCATCCGTCCACCAGCAGCTGGCAGATGGCACAGGACCGCAAGAGAGAAAAGGAGGAGGAGGAGTAAAGGAGGAGGAGGAGGAGGAGGAGGAGGAGGCAGGGCAGAAATACAAGGAGGGACATCTCTCTGGTAGCAGATAAGACCTGACAGAGAGGGATGAATAGGGCAGCGATCTGAATAATAAATGCCCTCTGTGAGCGAGAGAAGCCCAGTTTTGATATTTATTTAATATGATGAGGCTATCAGGGCATCCATCAGTTATCTCTTATCGCAGGCTTTGCTGTGTCTGAGGTCAACAAACTGAGATGGGACACCAGAGTGTAATCCTACTAAATGTTTCGGGAATAATAAACTGGCTCCAAAAAAGGTCAACCATGGAGAAAAATGTACTGTTTAATTTGAAGAAAGAAAAAGGATAAAACTTGTTTATGGCCTACATTAGAGCTAAAATCGTTTTTGTCATTATTGTTACGCCATACGTTACACTGAAGCTGCTTTCATAAGTTATTTATCTGACCTTAATAATCAGAAGAATCCATAAATGTTTGACTGTGTGCATAAGATGTCTACGTTTTTCTGTAGATTGCTTAATTCAGCTCTGTATCTAATTTCCCCACAGGGACCAATAAAGCTATCTATCTATCTGTTCTATGATGTATTTGTGTAGGCTAACATGGAAGTCAAAAAGTCTGGAAGGCTAGTGAGTAGTTGAGTCTCTGTGTTCAGCATGATGATGTTCAATGTCCCTGACAATTTCTGCAGTCTCATTTAGCCACTTGCCAACCTGCTGGAACCTGCCATTTTCGATCGGTGCTTTATAATTCAATTGTGGGACATTTAATAATGTATTTTACATTGTACAACAAACCATATAAATATTTTAAGCCTGTGGTAACAACAGACCTTATTTCAAGCATTTAACCAAAACCCATTAAAAAAAAAAACACTGATTTTGAGACGAGGAAACCAGAACTGCAAAACTGATTTCTGGGTTTGAGGTCTCATATTTGGGGTTACATAATGATATTATTTTAAATATCAGGCAAATCTGAGAAAGGTGAGACCAAACTGGACTGAGGGGCTAATTATTGTGTCAACCTTAAACGTGTTCCCCAAATCTAAAAGAAATGTGCAATAGAAAACAGAATTTCATCTTCATATGTTAATTTACAGTCTACCTGATCAATTGAATTGATATGAATGGATTTATTGTAATATATATATTTGTTTATAACTTAATAAACTCATTATAGGGTTAGGGTGCCTTACAGTCAATTACTGCAGCTCCTCTTGAATCAACACGTTTCAGATTGGATGAAGCGGTAGCAGAAGGCTTACTGATGTGGTTGTCATCTTATATGTGCAGTCACATAAATTGCAGACTTGAAAATCGAACATGTGGACAGAGTGAAGACACAGAGGGCAAAGGTTAATGTCGATCCTGTAATCTGAGCACGAACCACAACTGTTAGTGGTGGAACATGAAGGGATGCAGCAGGAGCGAGGGCGGACCCAGGCTGGCTAATGTCCCTCTCGGCCCGGAGTTTAGGACTGGATGGCAATGGCTGGGTGACTCAGGGCAGGCAGGGA
>OMLP01013257.1:24537-35453 GCA_900302685.1 Spondyliosoma cantharus | reverse complement strand
AGGGAGGGGGGGTCAGGGAGGGTAAGGGTTGCCCGGGTCACAGATGGTCCTGGCAGCACGGCAGTGAAACGTACAGGCCTGCGAGCCGAGTACTGCACTTCCATCTGTCAGGCTACAGTGAAAGCTGCGGGGTGGGGGATTTACTAGCCCATTAACTCGTTGATCTTATACTGACAGACAAGCTCATACTGACAGCAACACACGTGTACTATACGTACTTGCAAGGACCTTCACTACTAGTCTAAGTTCCTGCACAGCGTGCCAAAAATGAGGGCGTAGTGTCAATGAAAAGTATATTGTTATATTTTTGACTGAATTAAGGTGGCAATTAACATTATTTCATTATTGCTGTATACGCAAACACTTTTATTGATTAACAGACAAATTAGTTGTTGCAACATTGAGAAAAATGACCTTCATAATTTCCCAGGTGTCTCAGCAATGTCGATACCCTGATTATATTCTGGAGCTGACTGGACTATTGGTGCTTCTGGAGGGTATTAACACAAATTAAGAATTTAGGAAGCAATCATCATTTGATTACACATACGATGACCAAAGAAGTAGACACATCCACCGTTCACCCACCCCATCCCACCCCCTGTACAATCAATAAGCTCAGAAAAACATCTGATCACTAAATATGAATCTGTTTAATTCCATGTATTGCCTGTTTATCGAGGACCATGTAAAATTAATAAAAAAACGTAGGTAGCCTCAAGCTGCACCTGCAGTCCCAGTAAATACAAAAGCCAAATACAACACTGTTTAAAATAGCTTTACTTCAACATATCAAGGAATCATTTAGATTAGAATAGATTTTGAAAGGGGTTTAAAAGTGATCATGTACACAATCACTTTCATTTGTCTTATCTTGAGCTTGGTGTTACAGAAATCAGAAAAGGGTACCAATAAAAGGTACACCCCTGAAATTAAGTGCCAAATGCTTTCCACAGTTGGTATCTAACCTCATGTCACGCCATTATATTGTATTAAACTTGGCTGTTGTTTAGGAGGTATAATCTTTCCACTAACCAAAAGGTTGCTGGTTCGATTCTGGCCCCAGTTCAAATTGCTCCCTATGCTTGTTTTATAGGTGAGTAAGTGTGGGTGAGTGCTGACTTGTTTTATAAAGAGCTTTGAGCGGTTGGTATGAGTAGGAATGCACACTATAAATGCAGACTATTTACAATTAAGATTTCGTCTTTTACCCTGCTCAAAAAGCTAAATTAAATTAAGTGAACTTGATTTAATCTAGGCCTCAATAAACAAGCATGAAACAATTACCTTGGGTCGATGAGAAGATAAGTCAATTATCAGAAAATGTTAACATTTTGATTTTACGTATTTCAAGCACAATGGCAAACTTTAAATAGTCCTAGCTTCTCAATTGTGAGGATTTGCTACTTTCTTTGAATTACGTAACAAAAAAAATAAGTCAGCTCATCTTTGGGTTTTGGACTGTTGCTAAACAAAACAAGCAATTGGAAGATGTAGCTAACTAAATGATTAGTCTAGAAAAATGAAAATAATCATTAGATACAAAACTGGCCTTACTTCGGAGGACTGTCCTGTTCTTTCTATTCTTGAGTGCATGATTCATCCTCTCTCTCTCTCACTCTCTCTCTCTCTCTCTCTCTCTCACACACAACACACATTCTCACTGACACACACACACACACACACACACACACACACACACACACACACACACACACACACACAGAGCATCCAATGACAGACACACTCCCTCAGCAAACATATGGTCCATGTTAGGATGCATCGATAGTCGTATTACTTGAATAGTAAGACTAGGCCATTGCTCCAAAGGGAGTAGATTAATCCATGAACCAGTGCCAAACTGGCAAGTGCTTTTATTTTGAAGGCTTACTGGCTTCTTAAATACCCTCCCATGGCCTTGAACGATGTTTTTATGTTAAAAGGGCAAAAGCCTTCGTTTTGAGTTCTCATTATCTATTAGTGATTACTCCTAACCCTCTTTAAAATGCGCTCACAGACTGCACTTCATATGACCATGGTGTTTTTCTGGATTCGATGCACGCCTATGCTGGGAAACATGCACAGTCTCTAACTGTATCTCAATATCTGATACGGATGCCATCCATTTGATAAAAAAGTGCAGTAAACTGTCACCTGTCTAAATGCCTCCCTCTTCCTCTCCCGACAGGTCCAGATTAAATCCTAGCAGGTGTCGGGTCCGCCATCGGCGAAAACGACCTGAACACATTCTCATTCCGCCTTCCTGCCCCACACTAAACCCGGCTCCCGGACACCGGCTGCCGGACATGACATTCACTCATTTACCTGCGTGTCAGAGGAGGAGAGGCCCGGGTCCGGCTGCTGCAGTACACATCGCCCCCTGCTCCTGTGCCTGCTCGCTTGGCTTGGCTCGGCTCGGTTTGGCTCGGCTTGTCGCTCCAGACAACTTGCGCGGATTAAAGCGGAGAGCTCAGCCCCTCCTTCTGCACCGTGACATCAGAGCGGATTAGCGATGCACAAAGCGCCTTTACAAACACGGCTGATGCTGGTGCAGCAGACACAAACAGTTCTGCACGGCCATGAGTGGAGCGTTGTCCCACCTACTCCATCCGCAGCCAGCAGAGCAGAGCAGCCTGCAGACAGAGTGCTGCTGCTGAGGCACAGCCCGGCTACTGCAACACCGTTAGTTGTTACATTCCCACGGTCTGTCGGGGGTGTCGCTGTTATCAGCCTGCGGATCTTTCTGGTCTCAATAAAATGTCCCTTCAACACCTGCCATGAGCAAATAGGGAAAATGTTATCACGTAAACACTTGTTTGTGACCGTTTCCACATTTATTTTAGCGAAGTACAAATTCTTACCTGCTCGCCTTAACGTTAGCTCTGTTAACAGTTGACTAAGCTAGCTCTGTCAACTATGCTAACTGCCCGGAAGCTAACGTTAGCTAACAGTGGACCTTTTTTTCTACTATCTTCTATTTTTCCACAAAGACAAGAGTAAATGAAAGTTGAAAAACGCGTATAGGTCGTGTAATAACTTGGTTTCGAGGACTTTAGCAGCTTCCTCGGCAGCTCTATAGCTGAAACAAAGAAATTCCACCTGCTGTACAATAAAAAATACTAAATTGTAAGTAAGGACACCAATAACAAAACTTCTGCCAATCAAAGATGGCAGCCGGAAGTGAGATGTTCTTCTTTGGATGAACAAAAAAGCAGCCTTTGATTTTGATTTTGATTTTTTATTATTTTAATAATTCACCTTTGAATTAAGAAACGATATTGAGCCTGTTAATCTCGCCTGTAATAAGAAAGGCCTAATTTTTATATATATGTAATATTTATTTTAATTATTTAGTGAGTCTATTTTGCCTTTTGCATTTTTGTCAATTAATTTATCCATTATCTCCAATTTGTATTCATTAAGTTCCATATTATAATGATGAAATTTTAGCTTACTGGAAAACTAGACTAAAATAATGTTATTAGTACCCATCTCTTCTCTGAGTAGCCTAGGCTATGACGTGTCAACTTCTCCACTGCAAAAATGGATATCTTGTTTCTGTCAGCCTTGTTGTTTCATATGTGATACACATGCTCCAATAAAGTTTAGGAGAAAATATCCAATGAACTATCTATTGTTCATACTTTCACATGGATAAATGAACCTGACAGCCTAGAAGATGACTTGGGAACTTGGGAAAAAAAATTGTGCAGTGTTGAAATAATTTTCCTTCTGGATAGAGTAGTCATTGAGAAATCTCTGAGAGATGTGGCATAGCCAGACTTTCATTATTTTTAACACTTCACTTCATGTTTGGGGTCATTTACTGACTGAAATACACTTTTTAGACCCCATACAGATATGCCAGATGTCAAACAATGTGGGCTCTAATCACATTCCCACTTATGTTTTTATTTCATTTCAGAAGTGAGAAATGTTTGTTTTAGTGCCCCTTATGGGGGCATATTGTCACCTGCCGATTGAATTGAGGTGTCCTGATATGAAATCTTTCTAAGTTAAAACATGTCATGGAAAAGGTTCACAGGAGAAAAAAGAAAGTTCACATTTTATATGTAATACAGCATGTACCCTTATGACAATTTCAGTCAAGTTCTAGGAAACACAGCTATGAAGATTGGATATGAAACATGTATATCATGGGGATAACTTCATTATGATGAGATGCTCTTGAACTTGGATGATAATGAATTAGGGAAATAGTTTCTGACTATTAACACGTTAACATGCCTGTCTTCATCTTTAATTTTTATTTTATTTATTTGCACTTTTTGCATTGTTTACAACTTACAGAACATTTATCTTTTAGACTTCAATTTATGTTGTTGGACATGCTGATATCTATTTATTTTTAAATCACATGCTTACATTTTTTATTCTTTACCATTCTTCACCTTTATTTGTTCAGCGTTGTTCTTGCTCTTAGCTTTATGTTCATTCCTGTGTAAGCACATTGAGAGCAATGAACAAAAAAGTCAAATTATTTGTATTCGTACACGTACTCGGCCAATCAAGATGATTCTGATTCACATTCAAATATTCTAAATTAGAATGCAAATGTATGCGCAGAAGATCGTCCTCTGTTTTGTTTTCTTCTCTGCTTTTTTGTGTGAAAATCATGTATTTTTTAATTCCTTGGAGGCCTGTTGTCCTTGTGGTTAGGCTGCCGTGTGTGATAGGAAATACAGTAGGCTTAACTAATCATGGCTGAATGTACAAATCAGAGTGTGAAGCAGGGGCAGGCAGTGCTTGTGGAACTCCTGGTATGATAATCCAGGCACGTTCGGTGTCACTCAAGGTCTGGTAGAGCAGATCAACGTGGCCTGTGTCGACACATCATGGAGCCCCTGTAACGTATTCTCACCTAAGTCACGTGTGCCCTTCAGCCGGAGCTGCCGTTACCATGACAACAATGCATGACGGGGGCTGGTATTGGTGTGGAGTAGTAACCATGGCATCCAATCTGTTGTTGCTATCTTTGCAACCACACGTATCTGATCCCACAAAAACAGCCTGCAATTGTGTAAAAAACACAGGCTGTGAACATTTGGGTGGATGTGGAGGTGTGCGTGCGGCACATTTTAAGTCCTGAGCCAATCAAAAAGTCTAAAAATATAGAGTGGAATATGCAGAAATAGGCCATCATCAGCGTGTATGTGAGGTAATGTTCTCACTCCACTGCTGGCGTTAACTCAGGTCACGCAGCCTATATTTCATGCTCTGTCCCTGCTGCTCTATTTCCAGAGAAGACATCAATAATTTGTGGCCTAGTCTGCATACATGGGTGAAATACTGTATACTGTATGTGCTCCGTCGGTAGTGTAACACGCAATGAGCACTGACTGAACCCATTACTGGAATTAACGCACATTAATGTTTCATCAGGGCCCATTACGGAGTCTCTTATCACGAAGAAAACCCATGACCTCGATTCAAAATGCACACTGCTGGAGACCAATATGTTCATGAGATGGTCACACTCTATGTTCACCTGCCCAGGGCCATTGTTCTCAGCTGGTCTGCAGGTGGCGCTCTTCAGCAGGATGATGGTGACACCCAAGTAACACGAAAAGTCCTTTTTAGCAGCATCACAGAAAAGGAAAAGGAAAAGGTAAAACAAATTATTTTTGTGAGTGTGGAGGATGATTTGAGGAGTCTCACAGCATGAGGAATGAAGCTGATGGTATGCTCAGCGGATACTTGTGTATCCCTTGCAAGCTGGCAGCCGGGTGCACAGGATGTGGCTGTGGTGGATGTTTTAGTAGCCTCCTTACATAACCTTTAGGACACCGCTGATTTTGACAGTTACCAATCACTTAACTCAATAAACTTGACAGCCCTCATCTCCCCCTCCCCCTACAGTGGCTGCTAAATCATGAAAAAAGTTCACGGCCCTATCAAGTGTGTGTTATTTTTGTTCTGGGCTTCTTTAAAAACATGTCGACCTCTGTAGAAGAAGACCCCCTCTCACTGTAGATGTAAGAGGCTCATTCTAAGACCACAAAAACATAACAATTCTTAGTGATTATACACTGATTTAAAAGAAATTACATTTGAAGTGATGATAATGAACATAATATTCCATTTATGTCAATGTATCCCTAATAAGCTAATAATCCATATACATTTGTTCAAAGTTAATATAAGATTTGTTGATATAATCGTTTGTAAATCATTAATAAAACATTTGAGATAAGCATAACAAATCCTTTGTAAGTCATTAATGAAAAATTAGTTTCTATATACACTGAACTCTTATAAGCAAGTTATCAAATTGTACCATTATTTGTACATACCTAAAAACAAGTGTTGGTAATATGGTAAAGTGATCTTAAAGCTAGTGGCTCTGGGAATGTGAGTATGTCATCCACCACTTTGGTCCATACAGATGTAACTTAACAACTATTCGATTGATCGCCATAAACCTTTGTACAGACATCATTGGTCCCGAGAAAATGATTCCTCCTGGTTTTGGTGATGTTCTGACTTTTCCTCTGGAGTTTCCCTCCTCTTTGATAAAGTGTCTTGATAATGATCGTGTTGAGTCCTATGACATTTGGAACAGATATCTGTGCCCTGCTGATCCCCTGACCAGCAGGTCAAAATTTCAATGTTGGTTGGTTATTTGGTCCTTGGTTGCATACCAAATAACCGCAAAATGAACTACACTGTAAGCTGGGCTTTGTATCCATGCATCTGTTATCTAGAACTGGTTAACCTTTGCAAGGCTGCTGGGGGTCTGGAGTCAATCCAAGCTGACAGTGGTGAGTCAAATCATGGACAGGTTGCCAGGTCATCACATAGATACAACCACTCACATCCACAACGATGGCCAACTTAGAGTGGGAGGAAAAAGAGTGCCCAGAGGGAACCCATGCAGACATGAAGAGAAGAACATGCAAACTCCTCTCAGAAAGCCCCCAGGCGGTGGGTTCTCGCTGTGAGGCAACGGAGCTGATCACTACACTGCTGCGTCGCCCGCTGTGCTTTGTGTGTAGTGCTAATTAGTTGATTTTAGCGTGGTAATATGCTTAACTATGATGGTTAATCAGCATGTTAGCATTGTCATTATGAGCATGTTAGCATGCTGACATTAACCTTTAGCTCAGAGCACAGCTTTGCCTAAGCACAACAAAAATGTAAAAAAGAAACAAAAAGAAGGGGAAACAAGGCACCTGGAGCAGTGTGTATGATGCTGGCTATCTTTTGTTCACAAAAGCCTAAAAAAGAACCACTGTGACCTTTCATCCGTCTCACAGTATCCGCCCGCGGCACCAACATCTTTCGTTTTTTCATGTTTACAGTTGTGCATGAAAGGGCATTCTGTGCTCCTATTGGTTGAAATCACTGAGCATGTCATGGGATTCTGACACACTAGTCTTTTGTCAGGATGTCCTGAAGCGTCCTTGATGCAGAGTCATTTGTTGCTCACTATGATTACACACACTAAGGATGTCATAAGAATACACACCGGGATAAAATGGTCAGATGTTGTGTCCCAACACCCTACATCTGTAGGATAGGATTGTTTTGAGGCTCATGTTGTCCATATAAAAGGAGAAACTAGATCATTTATGTATTATAAAATTGTACAAATGGGTTTAAAAGTTTAAGGTTTTGTCCTTGTTTCCTGTTTAGATGCAGTCATGTGATGATAATTAACGCTTCAAAAATGATCATTGTATATCTGAGATGTTTTAAATGTATTTATTTACAAATACCAAACAAAAAATATCATTATATATCCGAGAAGTTTTAATTCCAGTAATGTGAAAGACTGTTCCTCTGAACTGGCTTGAGATGAAAGGTGACACTGTGTAATATAACAGTCGCAAGGGGAAATGGGAAAAACTGCCAGAATTAAATTTGAAAAGCAGGAGGAAATAACTTTTTATTTTAAGCTGAGTTTTCCCAATGTTCACTACTGTCACACAATTTCATTGGTGTATTATATATTCTGATTGTATTTATTCATAATATCATCTATTTCTTTTTAATTTATTCTACATGGAGCAGTTTTGGCTGCAGAGGTAAATTGCTTATAAGTGAGTTGTTACTAATCCTCCCAGCAGATGGAGGTAAAGCACACAATCTGAGACAGGAACAAAAATATATTTGTGGTGCAGGAACAGATTCCTATCCATGTTTCCCTTCACAGAGAGATCTCAGCTGCAAATATGACAATGACAAATTTAATTCTTTAACATCTTTTCTGTTTCAGAGAAAAGTTTCATGATTTAATATTAAGCTTTCCGCAAAGAGCAACACATTTTCATACGAAACTATTCTATGCTGCTTTTTCAGTGTTTTTGAGGCGGAGGTCTGGGGTGGTCCCATAGGAAGGGTGGAGGGCCAGAGGGGAAACCTGCTGAGCCCTCTGGCAGGAAATCACATATTGAGGGAGACATGTCATAACTATATCATCATGCAAACAATAACTGCTGCATGCACTGCACATGACACAGTGTGGCTCCGTTCTGTTCTTGATCGAAGCTCTATCATGCTTCAGCACAGACACACACACACACAACCAGGATATCAAACATATGAGTGATGGAAATGTGAAACAGTCCTTCTCTAAAATGATCTCTTTGTACTCTGTTCTCAATATAACACATTGCCCTGTTTAAATTTGAATTACGCATTAAATGATTATTTCTCTAGAAAAACAGCTGGAGATTATTTCGATTCTTCGTATTTCCTGAGAAATACCTTTTATAGTTGCATAAATATCCGCTTTCTGGAAAGATTTTACCCCCACGAAGTGCTCATTGTACCTCGTTAAGACAACACTGATAAGCAAAGAGGATTGATCATGTACATGACAACAAAGACAGAGCTCCCTCATAAAACTACAACACAGTCCAGTCTCCGTGTCCAGCATGCTGTGTTCTTTTCTGCTATAAAACCCATTCCCTTCTGCGGTGGTGCTGAAGTGACGGTGTCCATTGCTCATCAAAACATCACATTTTTTGAACTTGTGACTTAACCACTGTCGTTCCTAAATTTGAGTCACGTTGTTGAAAATCATTTAAATCATTAGTCTACAGGGATTGTGTTTTTGCTACACTCGAATTCCCACATGGTTCATTTGCATTTGAGTGAAACTTGAGGGAACTGCGTGAGAATGTCTGCAGACTTTTGCGAGGGTGCACATGTAGGATGAGGGCAGAATTGCATCATGTTCCTGTTCACACATACAGAACGCCTGCAAGCTGTTCAAGGCTGAAGCCAGGGCAAATATTTTAGACGGTTGCAAGATGTTTTGACTCTCTGCAGGTTTGCAAAACACAGTTCTGAAGATTTGCGTATTCAGGCCGCCCCTCAAAAAGCCAGACACCATTAAACTACTTCCAGATAGGACTTTAAAGGCATGGCTTCATGAAATTGTAGCTTACTATACACAAAATATGTTGATGATACATACTACGTGCCAAAATGAACAAACACTTGACACACGTATGTAATTGTTGAGCATCTCACTCCAAAACCGGCCTCCACTCTCTTGGGAAGGCTTTCCACAACATTTTGGAATCTGGGTGAAGGAATTCTCAGTTGGTGATCCAGGTCATCCTCCTCTAGCATTAAGATTCCCCTTTGTTGGAACTATGGAGACTAGCCAAAATAAAAGGAAGTATCCTAGCCTTCTATGCACTTTCAAAAATTAAATGGTTAACAAATTCGGAGCATTTACATCCCCTACTCCCAGAAAGTTGGGGCGCTGTGTAAAACGTGAATGCCACCATTTGCAAATGAGCTGTGTTTACCTCCAATGGTTTATGACCCCATGTAGTAATATCCTTTATACAATATGTGTCAAACAAAGTGGTGACCCTCGCTCCATCATTGCTTATAAACGACTAATACGTCACATTGCCCACTTCTCATTTGCATAAAGTTGAGGTCTAGGCTACGTGCAAATCAACGGAGTCCAGTGTATCTTGCCACATCTGGAAAATCTTTAAAAACTAACAAAGTTAAAATAAAGACAGATCCACTCTGCTGCTTATTTTAACACCCAAAATGTCTTCAGAAACACGTTTCAGTGGCCTAGTTTCATAATATCGGAGAATGTTTCCAAATGAGCTGCCATGTTGGTCAAGTTTGAAACCAGAAGAAGACAGCCTCCGGGAGACTTTCAATCTGGTACAGTCAGTGTTTGCACGACTATTGGAAGATACTGGTTATGCATCCAGTGCTGGTTGGGAAGCTGAGCAAGCCCTTTTGGACACGTACCATGATCCTTTCATGGATGCCTCATCCATACCCAATCATTATACTATCACCAGATACCAATGAATATTTTCTTTATACTACAACTACAAGGATCAACAAATTAACCCATTATCTTGTATTTATGTTTTAAACCTGTTTTGAAACCTTAATGGCAAAGTCGACTGTGACTGGCAGGATGTTTTCTGATCGGCCAACTCCATGGTTACAGCTTGGTTAGGTTTAGGCAACTAACACCACTTGGTTAAGGTTAGGAAAAGACTGCAGTAATTATTAAGAGAAACCAACAAGCAACAACTTTAATTCACAAGACATACGCTGTTGTTTTCTGGTGAGGACAGTCTTACCATTAGTCACGACATTCTTGTGGCTAATGGAAGCCTAATGTTGACTGGAAAGTAAAGGGGTCAGTCCAGAGGCTAGCGGGATAAATCTGTCCAGGGAGGTGAATCAATAGCATTGACCCTGTGTCATTGCAATTACATCATCATTGACCCCTAACTCTGCAGTGGGGCTTGTTAGTGGCCAACAGGTCAGATTGTCACTGAAAAAGAATGCTGCACATTGTTAAACTTAATCCATTGCTTTTAGATTGTGTCCTACATGTGTGAAGGTGTTCACGTCTTCTAATCATTCTCAGCTGCTCCTTAGACAAAAAAAAATCT
>OMLP01013257.1:8629-24257 GCA_900302685.1 Spondyliosoma cantharus | reverse complement strand
TTTTACCCCTTTCTCCTGCTCCCTCATGGCCTTCCGCCAACGCATCACTCACCTTCTTTCTCCTCCTCCTTCTCTCCCTCCCAGAACCCTCTCTTTCTCCTCTGGTCCTTACACACACACTTTCCGGTGGAGAGTCTGCAGTGTGCTGCCAGTCTTTGAGCTGGAGAGACACTCAGACGACACACACAAGAGAAAACTTTCAAAACAAACTTTGATCGCAACTCCCCTGCATTTTTTACGGCTGTGGATGCAAACAGAAGGCCTGCTTTTGCTTTTCTTCTTTTTCCTCTGAGGATGGATTTATTTCAACAGAAAGCTGCGATGCTTCCACTCTACCTCTTGGCTTTTGCTGGTGAGTCCGTTTGAATGATCATACCAGTGTTGCTGCATGAGGGCATGTTTCTGTGACTGCCAGTTGCTATGATTCATACTTACCATTGCCTCTCTCTTCTCTCTTTTCCTCTCTATGCGCTCAAAGCCACCGTCCAGGCCCACAACCAGCTGTTGCCAGGCTCCTGCAACTTTGAGTCCGACACCTGCGGATACACGTCAGATGCAGGCTTTACCAGCTGGAACCTGCACAAAGATGGTACTGCGGAGCATCTTCAGTCCTCTGAATTTGAATGCATTTTTATCTTAGAGTCATGTATTAAGTGTAGGCTTTCTTTTAGTTCTCTCTGGCTCTTTGAGGAGTTGCAGGCTTAGCTGCGATGTTGCAGTTGTTATGGTGCTGCCACCTAAGCACACTGGTGAAAAGAAACCCATCTGGTCTGCATTGATTCCAGCATCTGCGGACATCTGGAGTGAGTGAAATAACAGATTTAGGCATTTTCACAGGGTTGGTACTGCAGCTGATGCGGATGAGTGATGAACACGCCCGTATCAAGGTTATGTCAGTGTTTACTTATGTGAACTGATCAAAGCCAGCAGATGCCTGCAGATTAGATCATTTGGACATGACGTAATTACCGATAACCTTGTTATAAAAGTAGCAAAACATGTTGCTAGCTTCTCCAAACTTCTCTTTTGTCGCATGTGTTCTAAGATTTACTACAAATGAAGCCTTCGCAGATGAAAGTTTGGAGTCTAGCTGCAGATACGACTGCAGACAGCTGCCTCATGTCGCAGCAGCAGCCAAGTGCTGTCAAGTTAATGGTGACACGAGATGGGGCCTGCCTTAAGAGGTGGAGGTCATGTTGATGTTACTAAACACTCTCCTACATCTTTGACCCAATATTATCTACACAAAGCCTATCGCTAAATGTACACATTTTTTACACAACACACCTAAATAGGGCAGGTCTGCTCAGTCTTTTATGTAATGAAGGATGCACCAGAATCTCCCAGTGCTGGTCTTATTCCAGGTGCCAAAGGTCCAAAACCGGCCCGGGTGCTATTAACTGGACTGGATTTTGAGAATAGGTCAGCCAATATCCACACTTCCAACTCCTACGCACATCAGGCAGCCATATTTGGGCAAGAGCAAGAATAGATTTGGTTAGCCAGTGCCAGAAGACATCCCAGTTTCCTGACTTACACATTCATAAATTTAAACATATCTAAGCTAATACTTAATCTCTCTGGTTTAACTAAAGGAGTGTGAATAACTTACATATACCTACCTACACATACCTCTTTAAGTGTTCCCCTGTAGTATTACTGCTACCGCTGTCACAAAGACAGCGTTAGCAACATGGCTACTGTCCAAATCGATGAATTTGATGAGTAACACGCTGAACTGTATTAAGAAGATGTCAGGTTTTGTTACTTCCTGATCAAGTAGGAGGAATACCGGTTTGAACCATCTCAATACCCAGTGGTAAGAGGAAACACATACCAGTGAGCGAACACACTTTGACACAACATCTTCGCTTTCTGTTGAGTTAATGCCAATCTTTTCACTCTTGTTTTAGTCCAATTCCTATCACTTTCCCTCTGCGCCTTCTTTGCCTCCTCCTCTAGCGGGGTTCCAGTTGTTCCAGCATAACCTGGGGATAGCGACCGGGGAAAAAAATGCCTCTTCCTCTTTCGGTTTTGCAGTGGCAGACGCACTGCCTTTTGTAACCTTCAGTTTTGCAGGAAAAATCGAGCCTGGTGGCAGACCAAATGTGAGGTTAAAAAATATCTTTCCACAGCCATTTACACTGTGTAACCAGTATATACATCACAGTGATCAGTTAAAGCAAAAAAGTTGGAAGAAACATTTGAAACATTTTGGGAAGCATGCTTATTTTCTTTCCTTTTATGTGATCGAGAAGAGAAGATTGATATCAGTCTTTCGTTAGCGATGAAGCTGGAATCAGGAGGTGATTAACCTAGCTTAGCATGAAGCCTGGGGAGGGGGAAGTTTTAGGGGAAGTCAAATGCAAAAACCATTGCGTGTCAAACATCAGCTGAGTGCACTTACTTTCAAGACATGTGTCGTCAAGGTGAGGTTGCTCACAGAAATCTCAAAAAAGAATTGCTAGGCAGATGGTTAGTAACTAGTATTAACCTTGAAAGTGTTCAAAGTGGCATATTAGATTTCTGCTCACGGAGAGAACAAACAAACAAGATAAAATGTATTAATTAATGAGCTTTGAAGGTGTTTGGCAGGTGTATTTCTTTAACTCTGGAGAGAGCGAGGCTATCTGCTCCCCCTGCTTCCAACTATGTTGCTGTTGTTAGCCAAAGCGAGGTTAATCCACAGACACCATCACACCCAGTGGCCTAGTGTTGACTAAAGGAGCACACACAGTCAACTCGTTGGGGCTTGACAACAGCAATTTTCATTATCAATGATTTTCTCCAAATCCATCTGATTGGTGAGCCAGACTTCCTCCTGGTATGCCAGTGCCCTGCTTTTCCAGTAGCTGCATCTGCAGCCAGATCCTGTTGGAAAAAATCCGTTTTTCCCACCGTGGTCCTTGCTCATACTCAAATTGCTCGGCTGTTGCAGCCTGTCTCACCATCAGTCTTCCATCTGGGTTACGTCAGCTACTTTCTCCTTTCCTGTTTCCATCCTTGTTGCCATTGCCGACGGCTTGTTGAAAAAGGTCAGTGTAGTTAGTGCGTTAATGGTGTGCTCAGTTCTTGCTCATTTACTTTCATCAGTGCTCCCTTCCCATTCTGTGGTCTGTGTGCGGCATAGCTGAGGCTGTCAGAAAAGTGAAGTCATGTCAGATATATAAAGCACTTATTATGCACTTCCTTCTTCTCTGAATCCAATGAAGGCATCGTCTGATCAAAGCAGGACTACACGTCAGTTTGAGTGTGAGCAAAGACTGAGTCACTTTCAGTTCAGTCCACTCAGTGTGTAAATACAAAACATTTGCAAACAATTGCAGTTAATTGGCAAAAAGAAAATAAGGAAAACCTCTTGAATTGACTGAATTGAAGGTAGGATGAGCTCAGCTCTGTGTGGATGTGTGTTTGTATGCATGTGTGTTTGTTTGTCAGGATATAAGAGCCCGAGGCAGAAGGGCATTCCACAGGGACAAATAATAAATGGCAGACCACTAAGGAGAGCTCAGAGGGCCCTGGAGCAGAGAAGTAGCTAAGAGTCATTGTAGTGATGGGAGCTGAGGTGGATTTGAAGTAGGACCAGGTCAGAGGGTTTTGATTTTCCAGCCTTTAACAAGTTTCTTCCCCGCTGTTCTATCCAACAAAGAGACCTGCATCAGGCGCTTTTTAAACCATTTCTTTTTGGGGATTTAGGAAAAAAATATTCAACATTTCATGACTTCATATCTTACCTTGTCCAGAATCCAGGTGAAAAGAAGATCGCTGATCAGATTCAAAACCCTTTTTCTCCAAAATATCACTTTGTACAGAATAAAGGTCCAGTGTGTAGAGTTTAGTGGCATCTAGTGGTGAGGTTGTTGATTGCAACCAAGTAAGCACCCCTCGTCTCATCCTCCCCTGTGGTGGCAGCTAAAAAACCAAAAGATCCCCTCAGACCCAGTGTTTGCTATGTCCATTCTGGGTTACCCTAGAAACATGGCGGTGCCATGATGATTATTTTCCAACCTCCGATCTCTCCTCTAGTTTATTATTACAAGTCATTTGGGAGGCAATTCATTTGTGTCCCATGGAACAGGATTGAACCTTTCCTTTGTTTAGAGCTTTTTCTAAATCCCACATCCCATTTTGTTTCAGGTCATTTCATGGCAGTGGACGCAGCCTTGACCGATGACCAGGATACGGAGATAGGTACAGATGCCGAGCGACAGAGGGAGATCACGGGGATCCTGCTGAGCCCTGCTCTGGAGCAGGCTGAGTGGAGCTGCCTGAGGCTAGTCTACCAGATCACCGGGTCTGGAAGCCTTGAGGTCCTGCAGCGCATGGAGGGGAAGAGCTTCGACAAGCCGCTGTGGAGCAGCCAGGAGCCTTCTGACAGCTGGGTTATCTCAAGCATGGACCTGCAGAACACTACTGAGCCCTACAGGGTAAATTCATTTTTAAAATATAGTGTCTAATCTTTGCTTTAACAGGAGACAAGCTTTAATTAAAAAAGACACAAGGCCTAAGTAAAGAACAAGGTTCCTATAATGATACCTGGAGGTTGTTTAAGTTCATTCCATTCCCTTATATAAAAATGTTGAATGAAACAAACAGCATACTGACAATTTAACTTTTCTTAGAGCCTAACCAGTGTTTACATAAGGTATTTTTTCTGATGATTCTGGTTATCAGTGGGATATTAGGGTCAATGTCAACACAGCCTTAGAAATAAAAAAAACGAGATTTAGAAAATAGAGGTCTTACATTTGAGAAAAGATCGTAATATTACGAGAAACAAAATGTTACAATTTCTAGAATATAGTTAGAATATTTCAAGTAATTTAAAAGCTGTTATACTGTTTTTAAAATAAAGTCTTAACTTCAGGAGCTATTTCATTGATTGTCTTCGGAGTAGTAACAATCATTGCTTCATCAGAAAATCGTCTCAGAGAATGATTTATGAAGGAAAACCAAGTTGAAATTAAAAACAATTTTTTCCACAGTTCAGTGATCATACAACAACGATAGGGTCCTCTGCAATTCTCTTTTCTGAAAGTACAGAACTTCAAGTTACATTTTAATCATTAACTGTCACTGCACTACTTTCTGTGCTAAATGTTTGTTTTTTATTAATTTACTAATTATTAATATTGTAATCAAAGATCATAAGTGCAGAGTGCAGCTTGTGGTGAGTATGTGTAACTGCCGACTTTCAGTGCCTGTTCAGTTGAAATGGCCGTGAGGTCATTTCACGCTGTCGTCCTCGTTGGAGGAAACACATATAGGTTGACAGAAAAAATGCAGGCCCAATTTGCCGCCAATGTGAAGTGTGGAAACACTCCCGCATACACCAAAAGACATTATCTAAACACTGTGGGAAGAGTACAGCCCATGTTTAGATTATATGCAGAGGCAGGGCTGAGTCTGACAGGGTTGAAACCCACATGAAGGAAAGCGGGGTCTGTGCCACGGACGGGCCCCTCAGCGCATAAACATATGCCAGTGCAGAGCTAGCTGAAAAAAACTAATACAGCAAGGGTTTGAATTTCACACTGATAGAATGTTCTGCTATTTACTCTCACTGAACATAATACCACCAAGTAAATCTCATGGCCAGACCTTCGTACAGAAGTGACAGCTCTATCTCCCAAAAGACCATGAAAAGGATGTAGCGGCAATATTTTGGTTAAAACCGCTAAAATCAATTTATTTTCCTGTCTAATGAATAATTGAACATTTTGTAAATATGCTAGTTTTGCTTTCTTTCCAAGAGTTAGAAGAGAAGATTGATCCCAAACTCACATCTGTGTGTTAAGTCTGACGCTGGACACAGGATGTGGCTGGGTTAGCATAACATAAAGACTGGAGGCAGGGGGAAACCTGGATCATCGTTCCAAAGGAGCATAATTGCCCAGTAATAGTTACACCATGTATCCTCTTAAAGGGACACAAAAAAACTACATTTAACATTAAGAAGCTAATACATGAAAAGTAGCTATGGTTAGATCTGGTAAAGCATCTATTCTGATTTTTTTTTAAACATGCTCTCTCACAAATACATTCTGAACAGAAATCAAATACAGTAAATTTGTAGCTCTATGGAGTTTTGGTTTAACTATTTGTAGTTCAGTGTCGGTGCTCTCATTAATATATTTTGTAGCAGCAGCAGGCAGATGCTGATAAACCAACGCAGACGCAGTTCGCGAATAACGTTAGCGAGATAAATGCGGAACAGCCGGCAGCTAAAGACCCAAATATTTTTCTTGGTTTAGTCGGTGGAGACCAAACCAGAGCTAAAAGGAGTGAAAATGGGAATTACATTCAACAGGTGGACACAAACATGGCTTTAAATGAATGCTAACGTATTTACTAACACATGAGATAAAAGGATTGTCCTTATTCAGTTTGTAAAACACACACAAAAAAACACCCCTTTCATTTGCCTGAATAATTCCAAGCTTGTTCCTGATCCCAAACACACCCTCAAGCCCTGACCTCATGTTTTAACAAATGTGCGTCTTCCTGTGTGTCCTTTCTCTCTCTGCATGTCAACTTAAAGAAAACCTGCTGCTCACCAGAGCTTTGGGAATAAATTGGATCTCTGTGCTTTCCATGTGTGCACTCTTTGACCTTCCATGCATTCGCTCACCTTCTATGATGTCATTCCCGTGTCACTTCCTATCACTGGTTGCGGGGTGTAACTGAACATGTGTTGCTGATTAGGTTGTCATCGAAGGTAAACCTGGACAGAGCGCTGGGAGCAGTGTGGCCATCTTTGAGATCCACATAAGCCCTGGATACTGTCTGGGTCAGTTACTTCACACATACATCATTCGCACATCTTTCATATAAAACAAAGAGAAAATAATAATCCACACATGCATGTCTGAATGGACACCATCTGTGAGACACAGACACATGTGAACATATTTGCTATACTATCAAGTTGAAAGTGTTTTGCACCCACAACCATCTGTCTCCAATTTCTGGTTTCTCCTCTTCCAGAGTGTGATTTTGAGGAGTCTCACCTGTGTGGATACAGTAATCAGTGGAACGCCAACGTGAACTGGTATGTGGGAGGAGGCGGGACCCAGCTGGTTAACAACAACTTAAATGACCACACATACAACAACAAGACAGGTGAGTGTTATTTATAAGAACTTTTAGTTCAGTGAGTCCGGCAGGTTTCCGTTTTGGACATAGTGAGGGTGAATTCCTTTTAAGTAAAATTCTATTTCTTTATGTTTTTTTTCCACAATCAGGATTTCATTTTGCATAGTTTTGGCCAAAATTCCTGTCAGTTATGATAACATTTACTCCCCAAGATTAGCCTGGAGTTACTTTATCTTCATATTGGCGATGAATCCTGGGAAAAGACCAAAACTAAAAACTAAAAAATGCACAACTATTTGACCGACCTACCCTGTCCAAATACACAAATAAACAGTTAGAGAGCTAATGTAGAAACATCATCTGCTCAGGCCTGTGAGGGCTGACTAATCAGAACAAACTGCTCTTTTCAGGAGGGGGGTCTTGAAGAGACAGGCACTGATACAGAGCATTCACACAGAGAGTGAACAGAGGGACTGCAGCAATAGACAGTATGATATAAAAACATTAAAGCATGTAAACATTTCCTAGTAAAAACCCAAAATAAAGGCCTGAACCTGATGATGAGGTAATAGGGGACCTATTAGAACAATTTTTAGTTCACCCCTTTTACCTGATTATCCAGGATACAGCCCAGATATTTATAACTCTGAACTGCAGTCACAGGCTCGCCTTTAATGAAAACTGGAGCTGTCTTTCTCACATACGTTCAGCTGAAGAAACGACTGATCACACCAGCGTTTGCTGCAATGACATTTCATGGAATTTATTCACATGTGCAGTGAGGACGTGCTTTTGACATAATAGTTATTGAAATGTTGTTGAAACAGGTTATATAACCCCTACACTTGTTGCTAAATTTTGACGTCGATGTCTAGACAGCGGTTTATCTGCAAATCACCAAATCAGTTTCCACTGGGTATGAGTAATTAAACTTTCATTAGAGTCATTGACGTCATTGGTTTCAAAACCTTTCAGGTCACTTGATGTACGTGGACTCCATCTACGCCAAGACTTTCAAAGAAGTGGCCAAGCTTGTGTCTCCCATGACGACGGTGCCCATGTCCGGCTGCCTGAGTTTTCAGTACCAGCGAAGCGAGGAGGGGGGGAACCTGTTCTCTGTTTACACCAGGGACCGACTGGGTCAGTACCAGGAGCTGTGGAAGGCGGGAACAGAGAGCCACAGTGACTGGAGTGAGGTGCCAGGAGAATGGATACCTGTGCAGGTGGACCTGAAGGCACCGTACTCTGTGCAGGTCGGTGCGAGCATGTCCCGTCAGCTTTATGTATGCTGCATTTTAAAGCTGTATGTGATGAATTTACATGAACTGATATCATAGCAAGGCAGCTTTATTTATATTGTACATTTCTCACACAGAGGCAATTCAAAGCGTCCCAAACGCGACAAAGGGAATAAAAGTGCAGGAAAGTCGCCAATCAGTCAAAGGCACAGGAGAGCAGCAGATTTATTCATTTAGATTTGAACGAGGCGAAGGTAAGAGGCTAAAAGCTGCTTCACGCTGTTTTGATCTGACTTGGAGTACCAGCTGTCTGCCTCCCAAAGATCTCGGTTTAAATTCTTCATGTATGTTGTGATTTATAAAGTAGTAGCAGCACTTCAAAACTATTCTGTAAGCGACTGCAGGCCAGAGTAAAGGTTTAAGATCAATAGTAATGTGCTCTTTCTTGTTAGAACTCAAACAGAAACTCTCCGACTGAGCTGAACTTGCCTGACGCTCTTTTTGGAAAGACCTCACAAGGGATCATATTACACGTCCTGTCTGTTGGAAATTAAGGCAAGAATGAGTTCCTCTAAATCTTGTCTCAACAAGAGACCGCTAATTTTTGATTTCGACAACAGTTCTTGCGTTTTTTTGTCTTTTTAGCTCTGGAATCAATAGCTTTTATTATTTCGTTCTTGTTGATCTCCACCCTGTCTTCGTTCAATTGAATATTTGTGTGAATTCCATCGAGTTATTTACTTGAGAGAGTGATTCCAAAGGACCGTGTTCAGTCTGAGAAAGAGCGAAATAAATCTCAGTGTTGTCTGTGTAGCAACAGTGTGACTGTAACTTTTGAGGGAAGAAATAACACATTCTTCTTACAAGTGAAGTGTTGAATTATTTAGCGATACCATGTACACTTGCTCCTTCAGGGGTTGTGCTGCTGTAGTCTCATATGAACAGGTATGAGCAGTAGCTATTGTTGACTAATGTTGGCTAATGCTAACAATCTTAAGATAGATACTGAATTTCACTGACCCTTGACAGACTCTTCTCCTTCAGATCACCTCATGATAACATCTTTAAAGCAGCTGACTCAAAGGAATCTTGGGAAATGTAGGGAATTGTGTGATTAACTGCTTCAGCTTGGAATCATTTTGTCGTGTGTGCTAGAGACAACGTACCTAGCCATGTTAGTGTTTGAGGATTGTTTTGTTGGAATTTTCACTCTGAAAATGACATTGTACATCTCTTGTGTTTTGGAACCTTTTTTTTTTTTTAGCCTTGTGGGCAGAAACAAAGGTCTACTTGACGGCCTGTGACGGGGTCCTAGAGAGCATTTCTCTGAAAGATGCTCTTTGCTCCACAAACTGTTCTAAAAAATGTGCATCTGTCTTCTATCTGCCTTTGTACCCAGCTAGTTAACCTTGTGCAAAATTAAGAAGGAATTGTTCGTGCTAGACCTACGTTGTGCATAAATCTAACTGAAGGTACACATCTGTGTGCACATAAAATCATGCAGCTTTGTTTACGAGAGCTTGTCTCCATGTGTCTGTCTGCCTCTCCAGGTGGTCTTTGAAGTGGCCTTCAACAGTCCGAGAGGCGGACGCGTTGCAGTTGATGACATTTCCTTTTCTCCAGAGTTTTGCAGCACAGACTCTGGTGAGCTGCAGCCTCAGTCACTGTTGATTCTGAACACCCAAAACCTCCAATAGAAACCTATAGAAATAGAAAGCTGCAAAAGAAAAATGTACGATTTTTATCCTGGGGGGCAACAGTGTCATTCTGATTTACTTGTCCCACAGAGCCGACCTTTGACCCCTCCATCAGCAACTGTGACTTTGAGGCAGGCCTCTGCCGCTACACCCAGGTACAGGGGACGGGGTCGTCGTGGAGGAGAGTATCTGTGAAGCCCAATATATTTCGGAATGGAGACCACACCACAGGTGGAGGTGGGATATAACAACTGATGATGGATTTCAGAACATTTCTAATATTACCACCTCCATTAAAGGGCAACCCCAGCAGTTTTACACATCTCAAAGTCTGTTAACAGGTCTTGAGGAGTTCTACTGGATATTAGAAAAGGTTGTGTAAATCCTTTTGTGGCTCCGGAGAGAGTACTACAACAATCTGGAAATGTGGAGTTAGAAATAAGAGAGCTTTCCAGACCTTTGTAACCCACTCTTCACCTCCGCTTGAGGCTAGAAGCTACATGTGTTCAGACTGCTGGTCTAACAAGCAACAGGCCACAAGTCATTGTCAGTGGAAGTAGCAATATGGTGAGCTACGGATGCCCAACACTTGTCACTACATAACAGGCCTGACATGCTCCAAATTAACATCAGCGGCTGCTAGCATAACCAACCAAAATGTGTACAGTTTAGTAAATTGAGATAAGTCATACTGTGGGTAGCGACAGTCCCGCAGCGCTAAATTGATCAAGTACTCACAACAATCATGTGATGAATTTGCAACTCTACAGAGGTTTCTATGGCTCATTTATGATCTGGAATCTGTTTTCAGCTAACAAGCTCTCATTGTAGCTCGAGACTAGCTGGTGAACAAAGTGGAGCATTTAGCAGCTAAGGACTAAAAATTGGTGGACAGCAAGGCATCAGCTTTGAAAATATCAGGGGGTCCAAATGAATAACAGTAGATGACATGTTTTGCTAAACAAAGTACTACATTATCAGCCAGTATCTTCTGGGTGCTGCTGTTCATCTGTCGGCATCTTTTGAATTCTTCTTCTGGCCCCTTGAGACAAAAAATAAATAAATAAATAAATAAATCAGGTTTAATCAGTAAAACCTGTGAATGAGGCTGTGGTGCTGTAGAACAAAACCAGGTGTGAGGCTGAAAACAGTTGAAAACTGCTGACGTCAAGATCAGCACCAGTAGTGATGGGAACGTTGATGGCGAGCAGATTCCGAGGAAGAGAGTTTAACAAGAAAATAAAAGCTTTCTCCTCCAACCAGGATCTTTCCTGTTGGCTCACTCCCGAGTCAGCCCACGCTCCGGATACGTTAGCCGCCTGATGGGTCCAACTCTGCCAGGGAACACGAAGTACTGCCTGAGATTCTTCTACTCTCTGAGAGGTGAGTGGCACCCAAGAACTCCTCTATCGATGTGTGGTGGTGTTCGAGTGTGTGTGTGAATCCGCTGCTGTGATTCATTTTACTGACTCACTAACCAGAAATAACTCTGGCAACTGCAGGTTTCAACCAGACGGACCGGGCTCTCGCAGTGTATCTGCAGCAGATTAGCAGCCAGGAGAGGATCTGGACTCAGGCGGTGAAGTCCAGAGGAATCTGGATTGCGACGGAAGTCACCTTCCAGACGACACAGCCTGCCAAGGTCAGAGGGAACACCACATCATTCGGATTAAAAATGGAGAAGATAAGGTATTGAGAAGATAAGCAAGGGGGTAAATAAAAAGAGAGGAAAGAAAGACAAAGGAAAGGAAGAAGACTGTGTGGAGGAGTAGCCACTACAGCTACACCACTGGCATGGCTTATAAAAAGGAAAGGAACTATTTCAGAAGAACATAAGGAACTATAAAAGAACAAGCAAGTGACTAAAAACACAAATAAAAGGGATGAATCAGTAGGAAATACAAGGGAAAGGAAGCAGGAATTTAAAACAGTGCAGGACCATAAAGGACAAAGAGATGAAGTAACCAATAAAGAAACAATCACTAGAAGTTGAATTAAATACGTTACTATCTGTTCGATCACCATCATGTGTTTTGCATGGTGAGAATTAATTAATCTGGATACCAAAAACCTCCAAGGCTTTCCCCACGCTGGTCGTTTGTTCACATATTGAGCCGTTTTAAAAACACACACAGCGTTTGATGAGTTCTTTCTTCCTCAAAGGGGATTTCATAATGTCACACAGAGCGCAAATCAAGCTAAAAATACAACGCACTGTTGTTGAGTGTGGTTTGGGTTCTATTCAGAGCTGATCTGTGAATGATTAAAGGTTTTAACAAGGCACAAAGTCTTCTGGGATGGTGAAGCTCATGAACACACCCCTGCTCACTGTTTAACTTTTGCCGTTCAGGTGGCTTTCGTCAGCACCTGCAGGAGCTTCTGGGACTGCGGCTCTGTGGCTTTGGACGACATCAGCGTGAGCCTCGGAGACTGTGAGCTGACAGCAGGTAAAAAACCTTTCTGGTACCAACTGTTTTTATTTTGTTGTACGGCTAAAATGAGACTAATGTTACTGATATAACAGTTCCAAGATTCATAGCAAATAGAGGAGCATGCTGTTTAACTGATGGCAGCCATGATTTCTAGAGGATACGTCCAGTCTGGAAATCAAGGCTGGATAGTTACATACAAGTGTATTTAAACTTTTGACCTGGACTGGAGCTGTCACAAACGTACCTTAGTTCAGAAAGACTGTCCGACGCAACGGCTACTCCTTACTGCTACAGCTGTGTGCTTTGTGCCAAGTTGGTTAGCTGCTCTTGTTCTTTGGCTCAGTGGCTGTGAACCGAGAGCGCAGTGCATCATTGTCATTACTTCATGCCGCGCTCAAATGTAAGAAAACATCTAACATTATCATAATGAAAGTAAAAAACTGACATTGCTGCTGTTAGTACCTACCGCTGTCAAGCTAGGGTGCCAGTACTTGGATATTTTGGTTGCACATTTTTTTTGTGTGTGGGTAGAGTGTGTTCATGCTGGCAGGTACTTGGATGGACAGACACATGGCCAATAATTTCGCACATAGTTTCGAGAATAATTCACCAACCCTAGTCCAAATCTGCCTCCTTGCAAAGTGACTAAATAATACAGTCTCTCAAAATGAAGTGAGTCCGAAGAGATACAGGCAAAAAATAGTTAGTTGACGGTTACATGTGTTTCAGTGTTGACTGTCTCAATAATGCCTCTTCATCATCGTCATCTCCCTGTTGCAGGTTCGTTGGCATTGTCTCTCCCGGGACACTGTGACTTTGAGGCTGGCCTGTGCGGTTACACTCAGGACAAGCAGAGCGATGAAGCCGACTGGGAATGGAGGAGAGGACCCACCCCGACCTCGTACACGGGTCCAAGAGGAGACCACACCATGGGACTCGGTGAGGGGCCCCTGTTTTAACTATCATGCTCTGCTTGCATCACACAGCATGGGTAAAGTCAGCATTGTAACCTTTCACAGCTGTAATCAGATAAACCTTTGATTGACAGGATACTACATGTACATGGAGGCATCACCCTTAGTGCATGGTCAGAGTGCACGGCTGCTGTCCCGCCCTCTGAGGGGCTCCAGAGAGCCTCAGTGTCTGAGCTTCTACTATCACATGTACGGCTCAGGCACGGGCCAGCTCAGCGTTCACCTCCACAAGGATGGAGAGGACGTGTTGCTGTGGCAACAGAGCGGGGAGCAGAGCATTGCCTGGCTGAGGGCCACAGTGGACTTCCAGAGTGACAGCCAGCATCAGGCAAGTGGCTCCTAACGGTTAAATATTTTAAAGCTGGACATGGGAGGAAAGACAATCATAGTAACTGGCTCCTACACTTCGAGAAGAAGAATTGTTTTAACAATCACTTGTGTAAGGCTGCAACTAATGATTATTTTTGCTTCAGATTAGTTAGACTATTTACTTGTCATTTTGTGTGCTTTATAAAATGCAAATATTCACATTGATGCATTGATTCACATTCACGCTGGAAACAGAGAATGTTCAATGTTTTTGCCTGATAAATACTCTAACTGATTAATTTAATGTCAAAATTGTTGTTCAATTATTTCTGTTAACACAAACATACTTGTGCTTCAATACTTGTGTGGACCGTCACTGTCGTAACACATTTCCTGGCACCTTACCCTAACCTTAACCATCACAAATAAAAGGGCTAACCCTAACCATTAACCTGACCAAACCCTAAAACCAAGTTTTAATCTTCAAGCAACCCTCTGAAATTGTAAGGACCGGCCAAAACTTAATAATCAGCTACATTCATCTGACAGTTCCAAGACATTTACATTATTAAAAAACATATGATAAGATCATGAAGTCCAATGCATTATTAAGGATTAGAGCAGTGGTTCTAAACCGTTTTGGCTTGGTTTGGTTGACACCATTTAAAGAAAAATTGTTTAGTTGGATCCACTTGACATGTTTGAGTTCTAAAGAAAATGATTTCATATCCCTCCTCTCATATCATATCATATTCTCATTTTCTCTCCTGTTAGTCTCCTCAGATTTATCTTGAGACCCCTTGAAGGTTGTTAACTACTTGACTAAACTGTTCCGCCTTGAGCAGCTACAACAGTGAAATGCAGGACGTTTATGTGTAAATATATATTTTAACTTGTTGCATCGATACACTAACTCAAGTGAAGTGTCTGATTAATTTTTCCACCACAGCCTGTCACTCACAGTCAGACGCTGACTGAGAAAATAGATTTTCAGAGCCTTTAAGCAACCGTTTCCCTCTTTGTGTCACTGTTCCAGATTGTGTTTGAAGCGATCAGGGGCTCATCGGTGAGGAGCGACATCGCCATCGATGACATTATACTAGAAGGCGGACCTTGCCCAGGTAACCAATCTATTTGAGATAGCTGTTGAACATGCATAGTAAAGACTAATCACCCAGGAATGCAGAGTTATGGTCTGCACTTCCTCCAGCTTCATGATTCCTCTTTGATTCCCCTGCAGAAATGGAGATCAGGGCCACTGTGGGATCCTCCAATGAGATCGAGTAGAAGGCAAGAGGAGAGCAGCTGTGTAGGATGCATGAACACCGTTTTTTGCTATCTTTAAAAAAAAAAATTAAAAAAAAAATTGCACACTGCAGACTCCTGAGTCCGACATGTGATTCTGAGCATGAAGGGATGTGGGTAAAATAAAACTTTTCTTGTAGTTGTGTTTTCACAGAGCGAAACATATCAGTTGTGTCATAGTCAGCATTTCTCTCTGACCTGTAGCAACAGAGAGCGTGTTAAACTGTGTTTTTCTTCACATTTATATGCATTAGATTAATGCTCATTGCTCTAATAAAGTGAGAAGGTTCTTCCACGTTATTTTGTTTTTTCTTTCTTCACGCTGAACACAACATGTCATTCTACTGTCACCTAATGGAAATATAGCTCAGCAAGCTCTGCCAATAAATGACTTTAGAAAGACCGATGTCATCCTTTTGGTATTATTACTCGAACAAGAGTAGTGACACAAATATCAAAAACATTTCTAGGCCCAAATAACTATAATGACACTAATAATTATAAACGAAAAAATAAAGAATTTGGTCAGAACTTATCAGTATATGTTATGGTTGTGTCTGAGAAAGTACAAATATATT
>OMLP01013255.1:0-25396 GCA_900302685.1 Spondyliosoma cantharus | reverse complement strand
TTTTGGCTTGTGACCCCTTCAAAGACCACAAATTCTACACAATGAGTTTACAGTATTATTCAGCTATGGAAACAAATATTGTCACCAGGGTTACTTTGGATTGGAGAGCCTTTGAAATCTTTAACAGAAAACTGTGGATTCAGGGATGCACTAACAGAAGATGTTACGTCTTAGATCCAGTGCCAATCGGCATTTGCCGGCCTCTGCTTTACGAATTCAGTCAGTCTTTCAACCAAGAGATGATTACATTTCCCGATCAGGTAAAATTCTTCCATAATCCTCAATTTAAGCAGAAAAGATTAGTCTGAGAAAGTTGAAAGTTTGAAATGATAAAGCAGGTGCCTAACTATCTCATGACCGGTCAGATTTATGTTAAAACCCCTTTGGGCAGCTTGTCCATCAACTATTTTTCTGTATGTTATTGAATCATTCCGACGCTTGAGTGATTGCGTGATGTAATGTTGTATAAACTCTTTCAAATGTAACCAAAGCTTTTACAACTATAATGCAGTCGCAGCTATTGAATGCAGTAAAACATCTGATTTATTTGTCATGTAGGCCTAGTGACATCCTTGTACTAAGTACATTTATTTAATAAGTTACATTCATAAATCAGTTATGTTGTAAATCTAGAATTTCAGCGAAAGAAGAGTTATGGGCCTTTGCATTTTTTCAGATTAATAATTTTGAAGGTGCAATATGTAAGTATTGTAGTTTAACATAAAAATTATCAACAGAATGTGAAAAACAGTTTTGAAATTAAGTGAAAGACGTACTTATTGTGTTGCTGAGCTAGCTCAAGGCCTGGAAACCTCTTTTTTCAAGCGTTCCGAAGCTACTGTGCTAGCAGTGTAAACATCAACACTCCCTTGGTAGTCTGGTTAGCTGCATGGCTAATTGAGCAAACAAAATAACAGAAGCTACTGTCATGGATGTATAACTCCAATACATCTTTAATGCACCTTTAATAATTGTTAATTAATCGGCCCCTGG
Source organism: Spondyliosoma cantharus (assembly GCA_900302685.1). Classification (NCBI taxonomy): domain Eukaryota; kingdom Metazoa; phylum Chordata; class Actinopteri; order Spariformes; family Sparidae; genus Spondyliosoma; species Spondyliosoma cantharus. The sequence goes on along the minus strand of OMLP01013255.1, from coordinate 24,403 downwards.
CTTCCTGGACAAAGCAAGTTGAGTTTCCCTGCCTTGGGGGATCCAGTCCACCAGTTTTGGAACCACTGATATGAATGACTGAATTATGATCCAGTTTGTGAAGCAGCCCAGGTGTATATATGGCTCCTGGTGTGGGGAGGGAGGTTTGAAGAACTGTGCGAGAGGGTAAATCACTCTTCAAGAAGTTGCACTTATGAACTTAGACACGAGAGCAAGAAAGTGTGTGTGTGTGTGTGTGTGTGTGTGTGTGTGTGTGTGTGTGTCAGAGAGAGTCAGAATCAGAGCTAATTTCTGTTCAAGTCACTTCATGTCTGCGTGCAGGAGCTTTCGCATGAGATGCTGTCTGTGTTTGTGTGGTGTCAGTGTGTACAAGTGTGTGTGTGTGTGTGTGTGCGTGAGAGAGTGAATGAACGTGTGAGCGAGTGCGCAACAGTCTCTTTGTTTCTGCTCTTTCCATGTGTGTGTGAGCGAGCGAGTGCGACCAATTGTTGTCTGGCAAAACAAAAAAAGCATTTAATAGTGTTGGAAACAACAATTACAATCATGTTTACCTTCGACTGGAATGACTTTAAATGAACTTGAAAATAAACTGTAAACTGAACAAACCATAACAGAGGTTATAACAATGATCATGATAACAAAATAATAAGCTTACAAATCTTACTTTTAACAACATGTGTGTTCGGCTCTTTATTTGCCTTCCTTCTCTAATCCTCCCTTTTTCCCTCCATCTCTCTGTCTTTGAGGATCTGAAAAAAGGGGAACGTGCACAGAGCTAATCCAAGACAACAGATGGAGGGGTTGCAGGAAAGGTTTTACCTGGTATATTCAGCCCTCTGTAGATAATGTTGTTTGGGAGCTCACAGATGTGATTTTCCATATCAAAGTTGGTGTGGCGACGCGCTCCCTCAGCAGTAATACCTTTACACGCTCCGATTAGGAGAGATAAGCGCTTCAACCACCAGGCCAACATTTGAATGACAATGGGACAGGCGAGCAGTGTGTACCTGTATGTCTGGACCGGCTGATGGACAGATAAAGCCGCCCACTGCTGAGTGCAGACAGGCTGACTGTCTGTGATCTTATGCAACAGGTCGTTATCATACAGCGGGGCGTCTCGGCTGACTGACGGGACAGCACGAGGAAGACGATGGGCAGATAGAGAGGTCAGAACATGGGTAGGTTCTGTAGCAAGGAGATGTGGGCTTCGGTTTGAAAGACGAGTTGATGTTGAAAGATAAGTTTGGGCAGCAAAGTCACGTAAGTTGATGTTTGAGGTATGGAATAAAAGTATTGAACTAAAATCTGGCGTGAAGTGATACACAAAATACACTTTTTGGATATTTGGCCTCACACTCAATTTTTTAAAGTGCACTACTTGGCTCTGATGCAGTATGCAATCTGCAAAGTAGTTACTTAAGTTACCAAATAAATGTAGTCGAGTAAAAGTACACTATATTGCCTCCAGAATGTACTGGAGAGGAAGTAGCAGAAAAAAATTACCTCAAGAATTGTACAGAAAAGTACAGAACTTTAGTAAGTACTTGGTTGCATCACAGCACTTTCTACTCTACATCTGAAACCATGAATCAATTAATTCTTTGTAATTTGATCTATTAATCACAGAAGCAAACTCTTCTTATTTTCCTGCTGATTTAATGTTTCAAAGAAATACCATGATCATTTTCATTTGGAAAAAAGACGCATCATCATCATCCCACAGGAAGATGATCCAGGCAGTGAATCATCAGTCACATCAATATCATCTGAAAGGAGAACTGAGAGATTAAACTTATGACTGTCTGGCACAACTCAACAAACCATATTCTGGCAACCTTAGGTGGACTTTTCCAAGAATCACTGACTCACTTCGGGCTGACATCAAGCTTCCAGACATTTCTGTCTTATTTTTTAAATGCCAAAACACCCCCTTCATTATTAATAACCTGAGGCCATTGTTCTTCACTCGTCTGACTGCTGCCATTGTTAAAAAACTGACAAATTAAAAAGATTAGTGTGTCTGAAAAACTAATATAAGGTTTAGATAAAGACCTCTTTGTTCATGTATCTTCACCGTGAGGCTGATGAAGCTACAGCACAGTTTTACTCAAAAATATGAACAGCCCAAGTTTGAAAGACAAATTGAGTAAAAGGGCCGAAGTTTGCAGTGTTCAGTGAAGGTGAATTCACACAAAACTTTTCTGTGCACACTGCAGTATCCAAAGGTGACCACTTGGTGCCGCTGTTCAGTCACAGCACTGCTGAGTAGAGGTGCTGCTCCCTAATGCCCCTGCCTTGTAATCCTTTATCTGAATACATAAATCCATTAAAGCCACAATGGCCATTGTGTAACTGGAGTCATCGGGATTAAACATGCTGATTTAATTCACCGGGTTATGATATAACTGTTTATTTGCAGCATGTCCAAACAGGTAAGTTCATAGAGATCACTTGCTGTGTGGCTCCCCAAAGGTGGGAATGTGGCTGTTGAGACCGAGGACATGCACTCTCACATACCGAGAAATTATGCAACAACTATCCATCCGAGACTTTAACTAATGACTGTTCAAACTCAGGGTCTTACGCTTACAATCTTCAGGGCTGCAGCATTCATTTGACACAATGCGTCGGGCTGAGGAGAAGAATTTCCACCTTCACTGATTGTGTTTGTTTAACTGAGAAAACAATGTTACGCTCGAGCAGGCTTGTAAATACGAGGCCATTAATAAAAGGCTTGTTCAGCTAATATCTAACATTTTTTTTTACTGACATTAGAATTAACTGTCTCCACTGTGCAGCTAACCTTATCAAAAGAGTGCTGTGAATTTTAACACCAGTGCAAAAACTTAGACTCTCGCCTCAGATTACCTTTAGCCACAGTGTCTATGGTGCCCAAAAAGTTGTCGTCCTAATTGTAATTCAAGTGTTGTGATGCAAAACCAGCCACGCAAAGCTTCCATTGGGGCAGTATCACCGGAGTAACCGCTAAATGCTGCTAACTGTAGCTATGCACTGGGAATGACCGGGCATCGCTGGTTGGCATCCTGACTTAAAACTGTTATTTCTTCATAATTCTAATTTTTCAAATGTATTTTCAACTAAAATGTGTGCATATTGCACCTTTAAAGGTTAACTGAATAAAAGACAATGTACCTTGTATGGTGACCCTATGCTGTTGCCAATGTGAGCCTCCTCACACGTCTTCAAATTTAAAGGATTTAAAGGAAAACTATGATTTATTGCAACTTTGGCTTTATCTTTTTTTTGTATCTCAGGCCACATGTCCTAACGGTTGTGATGAGTCTTTACCCGCCAAGGTATTTTCTGGAACACAAAACATTGGAACACACCTGAAACTAGGTCAAACGGGGCAACAAATATAAAATACTCAGACAATCAAACAGGTTGTAAACAGACAGACAGCGCTAACAGATTTACTCCTCCTCAAACCGCAGTAAGCACACCCATACTGATGCTTATAATGACTCGGGGAAATGTGGGGGAGCACAACGAGTACAGGATCATTAGGTCAAAGTTGAACCGGGAAGACGGCTGGCGGACGCTGTACTCTGTGTTCTTTTTAGAACGTTCGTTTAGCCTGAAGGTTTGTCTACAATCTGTTTATACTCTTGCTTGATATATTTGGGTGTGTTGCCACGGTCTGACAACTCAGTGATTACTTTGGTGGGTTATGTGTTTTCAGAACCATTAGACTCATCTTCTGAGCAACAAAAATAAACCTAGCAAATACACGCAGGGCTGGGAGGTTTACAGTTACTAATTACCTGTTAATTAACAGGTAATTGTGTAGTTTTGGGGAAGAAATTCAAACTCAGAATCTGGAATATTTATGTGGTAATAATACAAGCTCAGAAATATTCTCCATAACTGAATAAACAAGCTGTTCTCAAAGGAAAATAAGGTCCAGAAACAGTTTGAAGCTAGAGAGGTGGCAGGGTCCGCCACATATAAACAAAGTAAAACAGTATGAAACTATGTTGTACTTTAAGGTCAGTTTGTTTATTCGGTTCATTCAGTCATGAAAACAAAGAGAGATTGTTTATTTAGTTTGTTTAAGGATGAAAAATCTGTCCTTTAAAGTAATGTAACTTGTTGACTTTCCATTACTTTTTGGATTACTTCAGTGCCAAACATATGCAATTACAGACAAGAGAAAATAAATATTAGCAATATTTCATTTTAATACAATCTTAACCTGAGTGTCGTCTTTAAGAACGCACATATGAACGGTGACAGACTACATATGGTTCTTTTAAAATTGTAATCCTGTAAGTAATCTCATGTATCTGTAATCTAATCACACCTTTTTTCTGTAACTTTAAAAGAATACCGTTTTCTGTGTCCTGTTTACACAATCCTACTACATGCGTTCTGTCACTGCCTCAGCCTGAATACACTATATTATAGATCGTTAGTAGTTACCTGTAACATTTGGTCTTTACATTTTCAAAAACTTCGGCCTCCTCACACCCTTCCATCTGCAACGCATAAGACACAAAAACAGACAGACCACAACGTATATCAAACAGATGCTCCCCTGGTGTCGATGCACGCCCTGCACCCTGCGCCCTTAGTCACATCCGCGTGGCGATGAGCCCCGCAACTTGCGCAGCGACGAGGCAAGGGGAAGCCCTCCTCCTCGCCTTATGGCTCCTGCTTAAAAAAACCTGATCCTCCCCACGTGAAGCCATCTTTCTGTCTGCATGTTGATTCAGTCAATAAGCTTCAAATAGCGTGTGCTATTTAGCCCGAGGCATTGCACTGACTCAGTCAACATGTACAGTATACACATATGTATGTTGTGGGCATGTAACACTGAAGGGGCCACAGAGGGTAAAGCTTGCTGAGTCACTGACGAGATAGATTTCCTCCCTACGGGCCAACAAACACATCACCCTGACTTATCCAAAGTGGACGCTTTGAGCCATATTCGGCGCTTTAATGAGATGTTATGACACTGTTGAATCTTACACATTTCTCTCTTTACATCTTCCGTCTTCGTCTCCATTTGTACACTTCTCCCTCGCCCCTCATTCCTCAGCCCTCACATGGATGCAACGTGCTTGGCCCCATCACAACTTTGCGCCGCCTGCTCTGCCATCTCTCTGTGTTTCTCATCCTCCCTCCGAGCGGCTGCTCTGATGCTGTCAGTCGCCCTCAGATTTATGCTTTTGGTGTTAGTCACTGACTGGCTTTCCTCTCGTCCTCTCATCACATGTCCCCCTCCTCTCTAAGTTTAGCTCTAATCCTCTATTTCTGAGACAGCATCTGCACAGCCCCAACAGATGGGAGGGTTATATTTACCCTGTCTCTCCGTTTTACACAAGCATCCATACAATAGTCTAACACTGCAGCAACATTTTGATACACTCCGGACATGAGAGTCTCATTAATAAAACTCTCGAGACTACGGAGGAAATATGTAAATTGAAAGTGTAATTTGATCCTTCACTCATCCTTGTAAGACATTAGGAGAACTTACGCTTCATGATGCACCACCCAGGGGTGGTATATCATTACACCATGATTAGAGCTTTGTGCGATTGTGTGTACTTTGAGTGGTTTTGTGCTCTTTAATGTGTTTGCACTCCCATATCTTGGAGCCGGACTTGAGGTCAGAGGAGGTATCGGACAGACTTAATGGCTTTGGATCTAATTGATTAATCAAAGCGGGGGAGCTGGATGGTGTAACTGTACATCTAACCACCCATAGCCTCTTTTCTTATCCCCTAATCACCAGATTATCTGTAGGATATCCGCGGTGAGGACCTCTGGTCTTTGTCACGGAGTTTTTGTATTTCTGACGACGACAACAACAAATTGTTCTGCCTGTTTAGGTAACACCCGTCATGTGGAGCCCACACAACACAGCCCTGTCTGTGACGTAAGACTCCTGTGTCTCCTCTTGTCAGTTTGTCCTGTGACTGACAGCCGATGCTGTTACCAAACAATAGAAATATCCCTCATGTCTTTAAAAAGCACAGTCTGGAATCCCAATGTGTAAGCAAAAGAGTCAGCCTACAACCAAAATTCTCCTGCTCCCAAACCAATTGAAAGGTCTTTCATTACAAACGCTAACATCAGACAAAATTTCAAACCAAACCAAAGTTATTATTTTAGACCATAAAAAAAGAAAAGAAAATCCCAACTCGAGGTCAACTGTTCTAGAGATTTCAACCATATTACATAATCTTTATCAAAGTTAGCAGGTGAACCTTGAGTCAAAGTACATTTTTCATGGTCAAGAATGAACTTTCATGCTGAAGTTATTGTTATCTGCTGCTGTTAAAGACTACATTTCCAAACTAACGTCACTGTTGCACTTTTGTTAGAGAGGCACTGAGACGATGCATTCATGTCCTTTGGAGTCCCTCGCGGAGAAATCCACCGCGCAGCAGCAACTTAAACAAATCATCCACAGACTTGTAAAGGCACCTGAGGGAGACTTACAACTTACAATCATCATGTTACAGTCCACCCACACATGGTCAATAAAAAAGTAGTTAATACATGTAGATTGCATTTTAAGCCCTCTTGTTAATCTGCCATCCCTCTCCATCCCCCCCGAGATTACTAATAAGCAGGCTGCTGTCTGGGTCTGGGACTGAGACGCCATCTTATCCAGACCAGGACCTATGACTAACAGACTGTTGAGAATTATCAGATAGTGACAAAAGGTCAAGAACATCCTAATTTCTACCATTTTGAGTTTGTTTTATCTTCTCAGAATCGAGTTCTGTTGAAAACTGTGTATCTGACATGGCTTTTGCAGAAAAAAGTACAATTAATACATTAAAGTCTTTAAGATGCCAACTATTCACCTTCATAAAACAATCCAGAATATGCTAATATGATGTGTATTTTTTATTTCACAAGTTTAAAGCAACATTATGTGAAAGGAGTTTCTGAGTGCAACACCGCTGTTGGAAGACAAATCAGACGTTGTCAGACGTAACGTAGGTGATAACTAACAAACAAAAATCATTACGTCATGACAGTGTTGTGTGTTAAAAACTTGTGTGTTGGGGTAAACATGTATGTAACGCTGTGATCCTACCCTCTCACTGAAGCCACATAATGCAGAAACAAGTGATGGGGGACAGTGTACCATCAAAATGATTTTGAAGCTGTTACTTTAAGATAGAAAAGATACATAATGTTGCTTTAAGTCAAAATCTCCGATTGTATATGCAAAATCAAGTGTTATTATATGAAAAATGACAAATGAGAGCTCAAAATGATAAATATTGAAAAAATGCTGTGCATGGTTGGCAAAGGAGACGACAAAGTTCCTGATCGCTGAGTTGCACTGTCAACTTGTCAAAGTTCATCTGATTTCTCTAAGGACATGTAAAAACCCCACACATGACACTGGTGCCACTTACTGACATGTGTGGTGACACATATGTGACGAGCTTGTCTGAATCACCTCTGTCATCAGAAAACGTGACACACTTGTCTGCACGTCCACACATGTCAACATATTAACAAACAAACGCAGACACGCAGACAGACACACACACACACACTGCCATCAGGTTGGACATATGTGCTATTTGTTCACGTGTGATGGATGTCTTTGCACACACAGGCCACGTGAACACATACTGTACAACCACCTGCAGCACCCAGTGTGACCACTGCTCTGTGATTCGTGCATATATTCATTTATTCATGCCGCGCGTGAATATAAAACATGTTTACTTCACAGCTTAAAGGTCAGGTCAGGATGGGAGGCATGATCGTCTGATACATCACTAGGAGCACATGCTCGTCAACGTGATGACAACTTGACAGATATGCGCTCATTCGGTTAAATGTGGCAATTTCCATGCGGATTTTTCTGGCGTGTTAAATTACAACGTTGCTCAGATTTACATTCTGCACTCCCCTGCAGTTTCACAGATGGATAGTTAGAAAGATTCTAAACCCCAAAACCATATTTTAGGTGTCGAATTCTAGACTGCTATTGACCTGAAAGATGTTTTTAATACATTTTTAATTTCAGTATTCAGCAGCTGTTGGTCGTGTAGCGGAGTGGAGTCATTTGGTCCAATGCGACAAGTGATCGTGATGGAAAAGAGTACCTAGAATGTTCAAAGAAACTTTTTGACCATTGCTGCAGCAAAACATATTTTGCCTTTCTAGGAATTGAAACCAGTCACCTGTCAGAAAAGTGGATTTGACAAGTTCTGATCCTTTCTGATCCTTTTACACCGTCAATGAAAACATGTCACAGCTTGAACCCATTGTAATCCAACCTGATTACAGCTGATCTTCACCACCAAATTAAACTAATGTTAAAATGTGAAATAAAATGTTAAAGGACTAGTTGGAGGTTTTGGGACATGTGTTAATTAACTTTCTTGCCAAGAAATTGCCGAAAAATACAATCTAAATACGAACAATACAATACAAACCCTCTTTTTTTGCCTTTACATTTTTGCATTTTGCTAAATTGTTAGCCTCTGTGGCTCATTGACCCCATAACCTTTCGAAGAGCAATGTATGTATGTATGTATGTATGTATGTATGTTTTCATGTATGATGTACACTTTTCATGTTGTTTACCACAAGATTTCGAGTTTCATTTCAAGGCAGCACGAGGTTAAAAGAGAAACGTATTTGCAACTCATCAGCGACTAATTGATTCTTGTGTCTTGTTTGGTTATTCCGCAACTTGTCATTTCTACGTTTCAGACAATGTGCGAATCAAACACACAAGATAAAACTTGTTCATTAATCAGCTTTAGAGGTGTGAGTAGGTGTATCTTTTAACTTTGGAGAGAGGCAGACCAGCTTATTTGCCCTTCCTTCTACTCTTTATGCTAAGCTACACTAATCCACCTCCAGCTTTGGTGAATCTTATTTCCCAACATGTTGAACACCTCCTCTAAAGCATCCACCTTTCAACCCTCGAGGTCAGTGTTTAAGACTAAAAGTCACGTTTTGGGTGGTGGATGACTCAAAGCCAGTGTACGTTTTTTTTTCTCAATCAACTGCCATGAATGCACATGTACTTTTGAAAGAATTAAACTGTTCATGTCACATTGGTTCATTCGAAAATGTGGAGCATAATATAAAAGGCTTACTGTAATGCTCCACTTGTTGTTCTGCTAAGTTGAGCTCTGAATCCACGGGGTGCAGACGAGTACAAGATAGACTTTAGTAGCGTGTAGTGGGCCATGGGGCATATGGTGTATCATCTAGCCGTTTTGTCCCTAGATTTCCTCTTAATCTCTCGTGTGTCTCATTTCCACTCTGTCTACTTTTCTGTCCTGCGTGTTGTTGTTTTTTTACTCCGAGAGTCCCATTTCCACTTTTTATCCACACAAGTCCCTCAAATTCCCCATGACTTTGAAACAAACAGCTGAGCCGTCTGGCCAACACACACACACACACACACACGCACACACGCACGCACGCACGCACGCACACACACACACACACACACACACACACACAAGCTGATGAGCACGACCGAAGCTGTGAGCACGTTGCAACTTGCTGAGTGCTGCTATGGCCAAATAGAGGAATTAATGAGGAAAAAAAATAACAGCCTGTCCTAGCAGGACACTGTGACAATGTGAATGTGTGTTACAGAATCAGATCTCAGACTGCAGAGACACACTGACTAATGTGGGTTGTGTAATATAATACATCTCTAAAAGTAGTTTCCACTGCATTGAAGATCACATCTTTTTGATTACTGTGGGTTTTAATTTGCAGCAACTCAGGTTCTTAAAGGTGCAGTAATAAACACATTCCCAGTGGGGGTGAAACGATCCATTGATCTGGATCGGCATATGGATTCAATGATAAACGGTCAAATGTGATCGATACGAAGTGAAAACATTGATCCATACGATAATTTTTAAGATGTGTATTTATTTTGAAATGGCCCCTACCACGTCCGTATCGCCTTTTCCACCCAGACCCTTCCCCTTCCTGAAAACTTCAAACAGTGTTAATGCAAGCAGCTGAGAAAAAGACATGGAGGATATTTTACTAAAATAAATAATAATAATACTCAGTGGTTGGCTAAGTTGTTGCTCTCACTACAGCGATACAAGCTGCTCTGTTTCAACAATAATTTAAGGCTGAAAAACTCATTCAACCTTGATGAAATTCAACCTCGATGTTCAGTTTGAAGATGCAGTGACTTAAACCAACAGTGAGTAAAGAAACGTTTAAATAATACTGGATATGCAATTTCATAAGCTAAGACTAGAGGAAATGTCCACTAGCCGGTCGACTATAATTTATCCATTGTAAAATGCCTTAGGCTTGAGCTGAAAATGGTGTCTTATAAAAAAGATTGTTTTGTATCATGACAGTTAATATTTAGCCGTATTTTACAGAACGAATCACAATGTTTGTTCCCAATCACTTTCTGGTAGAAAACCCTTGCATCACGTATATGCTTATGTCAATGTCCTTTTAATGATATTTCAAAGTGAATACATCAAATCCATCTTTAGTGCATGTTTGATGTTGTCATAGCATCTTGACAACAGTGAACATTAGGTTGGGAAACAGACTACAGAAAATGACAGCTTTAACCCAAACTAGCAGTGAGACCGAGATGTGCAGTTGAGATGTCAATGTCTGATAGTAGCTGATATGTTGTAGATATCAAAGCAACACAGTTCATAAAATAAGCACAGTAGAAATGTCAGATCGGTCGGAACACCATGTCTTACTATACATCATACAATGTTTCAGCCACGGCTGAATATGACGATGTCACGTATTGATTTGACACATCTCCAAAATGCCAATCAGCAGCCAGTTTTCTAACTGGAAGGAACTGTTGTGGTTGCCAAGATGTCACAGTAACTCAGTCTATACATTTAAGAAATGTTCTTGTTGTTAAGTGATGTTTTATGTGTGTAAGGAAAGTCAGTTTAAAGTAAGTTTTACTGCACATAACCGCTTACATTAATGTTCAGATGGCATCGATCGTCAGCCCCCAAATTGCATCCGATAAAAATTGCATCGAGGTAGACTTTGTGATATACCATTAGAATGTGACGACCTTGGAATGTGAAAATAATCAGTGAACATAATCAACTATATAGCTTCAGAATCGCACACTGCACCTTTAAAGCCTCCACCACAGTGTCCTACATTGATCTTAATCTTAAGTGATTAGGTCACCTGAAACCTTGACCTTTGGATACATAGTCTGGTTGGAATTATTCTTATCTGACCAGCAATGACTTCACACTGTATGTCACATTGGAAAATACCTGTATCAACGCATGTCTCTGAGTATGAGACTGAACCGAGAATCAATCACTGAACGCTCATGTTTTTTGTTAATTGCATGCTGTCAAATTGCCATTGTAATGTGATTTTGAATGAACCCCAGGTCTTGGGAGTTAATTAAAAATCCTTATCAGTTTCTGCAGCAAGGAGTGATTTCAGTTTTTTTTTTCTATCACTCTCTTCCATTCACTCCTAATTCAATCCTGCAAGTTTAAGATTCACAGAGAGGCTTGTTTGTCATTTTGCCAGCCGTTTGTCATTTTCTCCTCAGCTCTCTGTCTGCTATCCTTCATTTGTCACTTTGCGTCTCTTGAAATCTATATTTTACTGCATCATTTCGTGTTGTTTTCCGAATGCCTTGGGCCGCAGCAGTACTGGCTGGCAAATCAGCCTGCTGGTTGAGCCTCACAGTTTCACACACTAACACACACTCAGACACTGATTACTAAACATCTCCCCGGGGCTGTCACCTGCATCACGACGTCGTAGGATACAGTGCATTGTAGGTTACGGACAGGAACTGGCAACCAAAGTGTGTCACTTCACGGATACACGTGTACTTATGTGTGTTTGTTTGCTTAATTGCACGTGTATTTGTAAGCACATGGTGTCGGGGGGACGGATGGACACATCCTCCCTTGGCCCCAATGCTCTGAGCAGACACAGCAGTGGCCTAAGCCTTTTAAAATGAGTGTATCATCCCGTGCCCCCTGGAACACAACTAACCTCTCTCATTTAGTCAAGACATGCACTAAACCTCCCCCTCATCTTCTTATCTCATGCAATTACAAATCAACATCGGCCAAATGTTGCAGGAGCGTGATGTCGAGTTTCTCAAAGCTGTTCTTTCTTTGTGTCGCGGACGGCTGCTTTACCAAGTAACCTCGAGTCAACCCTCAAGTTTTTACATTTCAAAAATCTTCTTAGGATTTGCGGTTTTATCTTGAGCTGCATCACACATAATCTGTGCCCATTGTGCCTTCTGAAATAAGGTTGTGTTAGCCGGGTCAAGAAAAGGCAAGTGAGCATAAATGCCAGATGTTAGAAAACCCCAAATTTACACAATGTTTTTTCGAGGGATGAGTTATTTTGTTCAATTTACAGAGAACTTGAACGCATTTTCCTTTAATGATCTGCATTAATCCGCTGACATGTTTATGCGAGTTGCCTCTTCGTGATGGGCCGTCGTTGAAGCTTATGGTTCATTATATTCCAGTGGTTTCATAACCCCGCCTGTGGGCTTTTTCGCTGCTCTTCCCTGATCTGCCCTCATTCCTGACCTGTATATCAGTCACATGCCAGAAAAAACAAAACAATCACTTGATAATGACAATGAGAAGTGGAGCATTGTGAACATTGTATAACAAATGTACTGTTATTATTGTGATAAATCTCTGTGTGTGACCTCTATATCAACAGTCTGCTTTCAGGTCACAGCTTTCCAGCATATGGATTGAGCCGAACTCTAACTCGCTGGTCTCATTAAAACAATGCTGCAGTATAGTGCCATTCACCCAGAGGTCGAATGTAATACAGAGGTTATTTTCTGCATAAACGTCCTAATGAACTGCACATCATACCCATTATCTAATGCATGAATGTTTCCCTAATCTTCTTCCCCCTGTACGATCTGTCAAACAAAACCCCGGTTTTGATCTTTTGTTTCTGGGCAAGGCGTCGTGTCACTCCACGCATAACCCGCTTCGCATTTTATCCTAGCGGTCGCTCATTAAATCTGTGTGAAACGTTCTCCGCATTCATCGTTGTAAATGTGCATTTTGACAGCGACATCAGGTGTGATTCCTCTTTTTCTAAGCACTCCATTCGCAATATTTTGGTTTCCCCTACAAGCCGATTACGAAAGCTCGTAACTCAAGACACTCGCTAAAGCGCCACATCAATTTTCTGTCTGTAATTTCCATTGTCATATTTTCTCTCCTTTTGTGTAGTTTGCTGTGGATCAAAAGATGAACTTCTGCTGATGCCTTTGTTTCTGTTCCGGGGCTTTAGGGAGCTGCTTTGATGCCAGTCACAAATTAAACACAACAGTCTTTGTGCTCAAGTGAAAAGCATTTGTCTGCCATGTTACAACTGTTGTAAGGATTGTACAACCACTGCAATCTCACAATTAACCATAAATGATGCTCGCGTCTCCTCCATGAGTAATGACACATATGTACAGCCTCTTTACAAATCACCAGAAACCATCACAGAAGTACTTTCACCAGCAGACATATGTTCCATGCTAGAATCTGAGGCAATTCTTACTAATATTTCTCATCTTCAACTGCTGAGATCAACTTTCATAGCCTCCAAAAGGCAGCAGCTGAAGGTCTTCACTGCCTTCTGCAACCTCTGAGTTCTTTGCACAGTTATGTTCACCCTGCCTCATGTCAGCTTTCTAGCATCAGGCTCTTTCAAAAAAGAAACTCACACACTGACCCTAAAACACCTGCCACTAGTGTAGCCTCCTCCGAACCCATTACACAAAGACCCACGACTGCTATGAACAACATGGTGATGGTCCTGAACTTCCTCTGTTCTCTCCACAAAATATGCTTTGGTTATGCAAACAGGATAATTACGTTGGATTGACGGCTTATGCAATCGTTTAAAGTGGTTAATCAGCTTATTACATCAGTTATGTCAGTTGTGCACATTAATGTAAACAAAGCCATTAAAAAAATGCATCCCGTTTTAATTGGGAACATTACATAAGTCACAGACAGCGTGCAAAATGATGGAATCTGATTTCACTGGTTACAGTGTCAGCCATCATCTCCAACTGAAAGCCTGATGATGTGCATCATTATGCTCTCGAAAAACATAGTGATAAACGTTTCAATGTTTCCAGAAATGTGATTTCACCTTTCAGATGGGTATGATCTGCCCTCAGGGGTGTAGAATGTGAGGATATATATTTATGTTTTAGGCTCCATATTTTCACATTGTTAAATAAAAGTGCTGCTCGTTTTGTTGCCAGTTTGTAAATTACACAGCCACAGTCGAATATAGTCCGACGAAACAACCCTGCAAAAAGATCATAATCTTTGTGAGGCATAATGCTTTTGTTGATAATGTGTCAGTGACGTTGATTCATTGTATTTTTATTTTTAGCTGCTCACGCGGCGTGATTCTGTGGATGGAAATGTGGGTCTGTCATTAGACACGGACCGCTTTTGTGCAGACTGAAAAATCTCCACAACTGTCAGACGGATCGCATTAAATTTAGTGCAGACCTCCATGGCTCCCAGAATATACCCCCACTGTTGATGATCTCTTCCCCAGAACCACCATGAGGTTGGCATATGCGGGTTTTAGTGAGTTATCTTGACAGCTATTGACTCGGTTGCCATGAATTTTTTAACATTAGTCTCCCCTCAGGATGAGATGTAGCAGACTTAAATCATCATCTAACTCCATCATCAGGTCAACATGTCAAGTTGTCCAAAAATGTAGTTAAAGGAGACGTATTACGCTCATTTTCGGGTTCAGTTATTAATAGAATATGTTTACATGCTGCTGTCCAGTGCTGCAGCTCTGAACTCCCCCTCTCTCTGAAACGCTCTGTTTCAGCTCCTATCTCTTTAAGGGCTTCCCAGTCTCGTCTAATTGGTCAGCTCACACACGTCTGATGCAGCACCGCTAACAACAACAGAGCAGCTGTGCTAAATCAATTCTTGAGTGCCAAATTAGCTGTCAAGAATAAACTACGCAAATGTGTGTCAGATACAATGTTCCTTTTGTTGCAACTTAAAGTTTGTTACGGCTTAGTTTTGTATTTTTCCATTAACACAACATTGTGCTCTGGTTGGGTTAACACGCAATCATGGTTTGGCTTAAAACACCTGATTTTGGTGGCATGATCACAGAGGATTGTTCAGCTTCCTGTGAAAAACATCCAGTTTTGGTGGTCTCTTTAAAAAAAAAAAACACCCCATTTTATTGCCACAGAAAAAGCGGGACATTTCCCCAGGTGCCATAAAAATATCCAGTGGTGTGACCTGAGCAAATAAGCACATAATGTCAACATGATATGCTATACTTGGTACAAATGCAGCCATATTAGACTCCCTCATACTGTAATGACAGGAGGGAAAAGGTTGCAGTATAATGCAACACATTGCAACAGTGCTAGAAAGCTGAGCTGAACCAGCACCTCTCCGACAGTGATAACAGAAATTGCTACACAAGCATTTGTTGTCGGGCTGTTTCACCGGGTGCATTAGAGCTCAGATGTGTATCTTATAAACCGCTAAGTCAGACTACTCTCGTCTGGTCCCAACTTTAATAAATGTGGAATCCAGTCAGGCTGCTACATGACAGACAGGGTACTGCTCCTAAAAACAGCTGATTTAATTTGACATTATTGATGCCGGCTCCCAACACATCTGTTGGTAATCATTTCCTCCCTTTACAACCCTTTCACAAGTCAAGCAGAGCCACAGTTCTGGTCGTTAAATTACCAAACTAGTATGGCACTCAGTAGAGTAGACACATACCTCCGCCAAGGCCCAACATTACTCTTTCAAGCCTAATCCAATATCAAACTCGATAACTTGTCAAATATCACTCCGAATATTAAACCACCCGTCACTGCTTAAACATAATTTAAGGTCACCAGATCAAGTTGTACTCACTTGTAGATACCAGACACCTAAATATCCCTGATTTAGTTTATTCTATTCCTGAGAAGTTAATAAAACTGTAGAAAAAAATGTGTTACAGTGTTCAAGAAAGTGAGAAAAAAAATGCCTTCATCTGGATTTGCACCAAAAGTTATCGGGGTCTATTCTGGGCAGAGACCCATCCTCCATCCAAGTTCTGTTGTAATCCGGTCTCTGGTTTTTTGTGTAATCCTGCTGACAAACCAACCAAACAACAAATGGACCTCCTTGGCAGAGGTTACAAAAAAAAACTAATTCACCCAGGACCGCTGTGCTTTCTTCTCGTGTTACGTGCCATTGGTTCATGAAATTAGGTCCCTAAACTTCTTAGTTTTATCTGGCACACGCGATAATCATTTGAAAACATCTATTTTAGGTTGTGCATGAAGAACGGGTCAATTATACAGAACTTCTTGATGTGATTTAGTGCACTGGGGAAGATTTGATCCCATGTTTCTCCCTCAGGTCTTCACTAAGGACGAACATATCAGTTTGTGTAACATCCTCCCATAGACAGACCCAGATAAAACAATACAGAGCCAACACACACACACACACACACACACACACACACACACACACACAGACACTGGCACACATAGTACAGTACATTACAATGAATCCAAACACCTCATTAACACACATCCTGCAGGCTGTCCTTGATTCATTTTGGCACCAACAGCATATTAACACACATGTCTATCGGGGGGGTTATACCATTCTAGTTTACGAGTTATAAATACATCCTTCGCAGAAGTCTTATATATGACAAGTCCAAAAATACCACTTGTTTCTGAGAAAAGATTAGATTGTAAGAGTGATGGACAGGCAAATACATAATGAAGAAATGGCCGTGGGAGGGAGAGAGAGAAGAGATAAAAGGTGGGGATTACACGTATCAACAGCAGTAAGTCAGTGGAGCAGGACAGAAGGGCGACGGATGATGGATGGTAGTGAAATGAAGGGATAGAGAGAGAAAAGTAATAATCTGGGAACATCTGGACGAGCCGGCACAGAGGTGGTGTCTCACACTGACAAACGTGTATTCGTGCAGCACTCACACACCAACACACAATGCCTTTATCTATATTCAGACGGAAAATAAATTATTTTTATGACCCAAAGAAAAATCTGGTTTCAGTTGGCCTCTCTGCTCCTCGCAGCACTCCACAGGAAATTGTTCACACTGTGTTTTGTGTGTAATGTTCCATTTTTCTGTCTAATTCAACCTCAGTAAGTGACTTCCTACATTTCCCAGAACCACTTTCACCGAACATGCCTGGACTTATCCAGCCTTTGTTTATGTGTAGGTGTAGGTGTCAACCGCAGAGGTGATAGTAGAGGTGATAATGATAGTAAGAGCAACAGTTCCCCGGTGGGAGAAAGTGGGTGTTGTTGTGCCCGTTACTCAAAACACAACATGTGTTTGCTCTGTTGCATCATGGTCTTCTGAGGCTACTGTTAGTGAGGAGTCACACTGAGATATTTTTGGATTTCAGGATTTCTTCCTGTTTGGCAGCATTGAAAGGGAGCGGAAAATGGTAAGTGGCCTTGATTTTTAATAGTTCTAACACAGGGACACAAACAACTGATGTTGCTGTTTTTCAGTGGTGAAATAAATACTCAGAACCTTTACTTTAGCAAAATACATTTTCTTTAGCTAGTTTCTGTAGCTCTGTATTAAAATATTTACCTCTCAAAATATACTTAGAGCCCACAAAGCACATAACTCAGAATGCAGAATGGCCCATTTAAGAAAAGATATTATAGTATTATATTATAATAATTGATGTATTAACATGTACATTACTTTAATATTGCAGCTAGTAAAGGTGGAGGTAATTTACTACAAGACTGCTGAGTAATCAGTTACCTTTATCCATAATAATGCATCATCATGTATCTTCTTATCATATTTTGTTTTATTAATCTGAATATGCAAAGCAACTAAAGGTGTCAGATAAATGAAGTGAAGTAAAAGTTACAGTATGTCTCCCAGAAGTGGTAATTAAGTACATTGACTCAATGTACTTAATTACTCTCTAACTGTTGTTTTTCTGGCACATTCATCTTTATTGCAGATTTGCTACATATCTTGGCGTCATTCCCACATTTCTTATTTTTTATGTTAACAACAGATATATACCAATATACAACCGTACCACTAGCTATACAGTATGGGGCCTCACATCAGACAATTTGTGCTTGACAATTCAGACAATTTATGTTCGTCTTTTGTCTAGAAAGAGCAGCAGTGTTACAAA
This sequence comes from Spondyliosoma cantharus, assembly GCA_900302685.1. NCBI lineage: Eukaryota > Metazoa > Chordata > Actinopteri > Spariformes > Sparidae > Spondyliosoma > Spondyliosoma cantharus. The sequence goes on along the minus strand of OMLP01013255.1, from coordinate 6,180 downwards.
TAACAGTAAAGTTGTCATATGTAACATTTTAGCAGCCCTGTTTGTACAGGTTTGATATCTAGTTTAAACTGTGCTATGGAAGCACAGCAGTAATGAATCACTGATTAAAATAGATGAAACTGTTCTTATACTGGGAGTTCAACCCGGGCCGCCTGGCTGAAAACCAAACTGGGGTCATGTCTCAGTATAGGAACAGTTTAATCTCTTTAAGGCCACTTTCATTAGACATCATCCTCTTGTAATTCTATTGTGTGGTCATTAAGACATTAACCCTGTACATACAGTACACTGTACTTATTTGACCTTTTGGAATTGTCCTGTAATTGGGGGTAAAAAGTTGCATATCTTACCTTTAACAACTTCAGTGCTCCCTGGGGTTCTTGTACACAAACAGCGCAGCAGAAGGATAAAACACAGGGTGTTATGGCGGCTTGATTATGGACATTTTTAGTATTTAGAAAAAAGCAACTCTTTTACTTAAAGAGTTAGCTGCACATAAGAGAAAGGACTCAGTGGCTTAAAACATCAACCTGCAACATGGGTTAAAAGCAAAAAACCTTCCGTCACACACCTAAAGTTAGCATTATAAAACAGTATTGTTGAAATATACTGTATGATATTTCTACAGTTTGACTGCTGCACAGGTTAAGAGCAACCTCCTCATTCTGGATTTTAAGAAAATATTTTTTTTTTCCTCAAAATATACCAGACAAGAAAAGTAAAAATAAATGAATACCACAAAACTCATATCAGTCAAACAGGATCCTGTGAAGAAACTCTGAACATCTGTCCGTTTTTATCTGAAAAAAATGGGTAATGATGTGATGCAATCTTCATCCAAAACCACCTCTCATCACACGAACACTGGAGCCTGAAAAAGTCCAAACAATTAATTTAACAGCCACAGCACGAAATGACAATATGAGCTGTCTACCCCAAAACAGGTGTTTCTTCTTCTGTGTAAAGCTATCCACCACTTTCCATTAGCTAAGGGCTGATTCTGAACTCTGAGCTAATTGGGTGGGTTCCTTCTTGAGCAAATAAATATCCGCCCATTACTTTTGTGATTTTTCCAGTTGTAACCACAAAATGAGGACACTCAGTAGGTCATGACAGAGTGCATGAGATATTTAATTTGCCTGTTTTTGTAGGCTTTTTCTGTTTGTATGGTTTCAAGCTTTAGTGCAGTATGAAGTATGATTAATCAGGTATAAGCTTTATCACGACAAGTGAATTCGATTATACTGTCTCAGTCTCATTAGCTTGGTAGTGGTAGCTAACCTAGCTAGCACACTGCTTGCCCATTAGCCGTTGTGTAACCACTTTTCACTTGTGAATTCCACCAACGAGTCATTGGATGAGAAATAGATGAAAGCATTGTCAATTCACTAGTTTAGCCTAACTATCTACTAGCCATTTCGCATGAGTTAGCACTAATTGATGCGACAGCAGCGTTTAAATGTTCAATGAAGGTAACAGACAGCCATCGTGCATCATGTTAAAAAACGTGCTTGAGGTCAAGGTTTCTTCTGCTGATCTTAAGCTTGATTTACCATCAATATCACGGAGAGCAAAGTTACATTGCAGTTGAAAAGCTGCAGACATTGGGAGCAGAATGAGGCACTGGCAGCAGTCAGATGTCACAGTTTAGTTGACGATAACACGGTGTGAGAGTATTCAAGGAGCTGATTTGTACAATCGGTTCCATCGTGTGTAACATCATATGCATATAATTTGTAATGATACGCAATATTCTGCCGTGCGTGTGTTTAAGTCTGTGTGTGTTGGACTGCAATAAATGACTCAGCAAACCAGGATGTTCAGACTGACTGAAGTGATCAGCAAAGGTTCAGTAATCATTAAGCCCCAACAAACTGTCTCTCTCATTTTCTGTTTTGAATCCCTTTTCCTTTCTTCCTCCTCACACATCTCTCTGCTCTCCTTTTTTCCCTTTATATCCTGTTTGGTCCTGTCTCAGCTCTAACAAATGGTTGGTTAACGAGTTTGTTCAGCGATGGCCTTGAACACTCACTCCTCTCACATTGGTACACACATCTACCGAGCCAAGCACACTAACATACACACACACACACACACACACACACACTGAAGTAATTGTTTCCCTTTGGACACAAACAGAATTCTGTGCAGATCCATCACTGAGCTGAGACAAACAGACTTTTGACAGACACAGAGAGCGCTGTGGTACGAGGAAAAGGAAGTGAAGCCAAACAGAGATTGGGTGATTGATGGAAGCCTGAAATGAGAGGTGGAGAGACGAGTCGAGGCTCTGATCTCTTCTGACCTAGAAGCAAGAGCTGGGCCACACTGGTTCCTGTAGTGTCAGACTTACAGTCCATAGATGAAGTACATCTCTTTATTCACACCCCAAAACAGTCTATGTGTAATTTGAGTTGTGTTTTCTTGTCTTATTTGTCATATATCTAAAGAAAAAGTTTGGGAAATGCTTTAATTCACTTCAAGACACAAGATTAATTCATACATACATTCATTCATCAAAGTCATTATACAACACATGGTTGTACAACAAAATGTTAGTTGAGGTCCCTTCATGCCCCTCACAAAATGAAATTATATAAAGGAATTAATAAATAATAAGTCATAAAAACATTTTTTTTGTGGTGGAATGTTATTTTATAATTTATCAAGAGCCAGAGGAGAAGATTGCTGTTGTGTTTGTATGCTAAACATGAAGCTACTGCCAGCTGATGGTTAGCCTAGCTAATGACAGAGAAACAGACTGGCTGTTTAAAGGTGCAATATGTAAAACATTTTGTTTAGAACATTCAAATGTTCTAAAACTATCAATAATATGTTACAGTTTGAACATTATGATCTATTTATTGTGTTGCAGGGATATCTCCTTAAGTTAGCATGCTAACCAGCTAGCCCCAGCCCATGCCGGTTAAAAGCTCTTTTGCCAGCGGTGTAAACATCAACACTCCCCTGGTGCTGCAAGTTCACAACATGGAACTTGGCCACCTGTTAAATTCATACTCATAACAATGGGGGGCAGCATATCACCGAAGTAACTACTTGCTAACCGTAGCTGCCGTTAGCTAGTAAGCTCAGTTAGCTGTGCAAGTAGCAGTTAGGAGTGGGTGCTCAGGGACCAGGGGAATGTTAAGGTTTATACTGCTAGCACAGGAGCTTGGACTATTATTATTATTATGAATGCTAATACATAGATTCATAATGTCAAAAAGATTATTTCTTTACATTCTGTTGATACTTTTAGAAGTTATTGTTGACCTTTTTCAACTAAAATTCCCACATATTGCCACTTCAAATGTTTAATCAGATATGCAGTTTAATGTGCTTCAAAAATGGCAGTGCTACACATAAACATAATGACAGTTTGATGATAACAGTATTTTTGCTGCAAAGACATCAAGTTATTCATTCTGTCCTTGGGCATTATGGCAATAAAGAGACACTATAATAAGAGAAATTCTCACTCCTCAGTAAGCTGTGACTGTACCGCTCCAGAGATTTACTGCATCTCAGTGTTTACTCAGCCCAGTCTGCTCGTCTCCTGAAACCAAATCAAACCTCCAATAACAAAGTCTAAGCCAACAAGAACCAACAAGCTACAATTTGCAGGTATACTGTTGTGGTGATGCTAAACGGGTATCGTAATGGTGTAGCGCTAAGCAGGTTTCGAGTTTCAGTGTGCCTGGAATAATGCTGACCGCACCGTGGCATCACGGAGGAGCGGGCACTCCAGCACGTTCATGGTTGAGTCAGATGAAGGAACACAGAGCAGGTGGTGAGGTAAACAGGAGTAGTGTTTCTGGATGATGTAAATAGTGTAGTATCAGTGACCCGCCTTACCAGCAGGCATGATGTCACCGTGCCCAAAGAGTGATAAGCCAAAAGGCCTCTGGGATACTAGCTTTATTATACTTTTTTCAATTTTTTGCATGCCATACAAACAGTTTTTCATTTTCGAGTTGTTTTTTTCTTCCATTTCATCTATTTTCTTCTGTGTTCTTCCTGCCTTTCACTGTCTGTCTTACATTCTCACATCAAAGCGCGTGTTTCTTTTGAGTCCGCGGATCCCAAAGCCCATGAGCTCCCACTCCGAAGACATACTGGCATGCCATCATGCATGCATACATAAACTCACATGCTTATATACACTAACAGCCAGCCGCCACACTCTGGTGCACAAGGCAACAACTATGCACATGCATGCACACACAGAGACAATGGTGGTCTGATGAAGGGACAATAGTGCCTGTGTAAGCCGGGTGAGCTTTGCTGTGCCTGTCTGTGGGAGTTTAGTCGATTCCACTTCTGCCTGACGCGCAGAGGGAAAGGCTTTACATCGTCTGCTCGGCCAAAACAATCTCGCAAAGTCCATTCTTGAGAAACAAGGAGTGAACTTTGCACTTACACTTGTAAGATAAAAGTTTTATTGAGTCATAATAACGAGTACAACCACACTGGCTCTGCCTCCCTTGTTTTATATCTCGCAATCTTTGACCTTCTTATCTGTACTGGAACAAGGTGCACACACACACACCTGGGTAATAGCTCTCACAAATGTAGAGCCATGAACTAAGGCACGTACACCAGCACATGTGACTCGGCATGGCAATAGCACATGCATCATGTTCGGGGTGAGCGTGGAGCGAGCGCACGTACGTGGATGATCCCTTCCAGAAATCGACCTGCAGCAGTTTACGGATTTACCATCCATATCACGTCATTATTCTCATGAGCGTTTGCGATGCCTGCTAGTACCATGTAAGGAAGATAGCAGTTCTGCATCCCATAATACCACACAGCCTCTGTTGTCAAGGTAACTCAGACTGACTGGACCTGATTACAATCTGCCACCCTCTCCCCTTATTCCATCCCTACATCCCCCCTGCTCTCTCTGCATAAACCTCTCCTATCCTTTCATCTCTCCACATCCCCGGCTTGACAGAAACAAGAAAATGTGGCTTTCTGACCGGTACTGTGCTTGCAATCTGCTCTGCAGGCATCTGTCAATTAAATTCAGCCTGTCTGAATCCGTCTGATCCCCCTGACCTGCAGGGAGCAAGCAGTCCGATCCAGGGTCGACTGTAATAACCAGTCCTTAATTTGCAGAGACTCTTGTGGAATGGATCGTGCATTAAGGACATAGGAATCAGGACTAAATGTCTGGAAAAACTGCCCTAAATACGGTTTGTCCGCTGACCATCTTTCTACTTAATACTCTCCAGCAAATGGGCATGCAGCCTCATTTTCTCCGACGGCTGTATTAACACTGTACTGATGGCAGCCGACCAGTGTCTTTTAAGCTGCAGTAGGTGTCTGTAATGTTGTGCGTAAGTAGGGTTTAGCCTACTGTTATGTGTCTGAACCAATGGGCAGATGGAGGTCAGCACAGTCCCTTTGAATGGACACTGCCAAGTTGGACAAATGTGTTTTTATCCATCCAGTGTTTTCTTCTATATCAGGTCAGACAGACACCCTAAGTGATGCTGCTTTCAACTACATACTAGGTCACCGTCTGCAGAAAAGTCAACAGCAATCGCAATAAAACATGGACAGCGCCGAGAAACACACAGATGTAACTCAACATGATGTCAAACACCTCATTGCTCAACCCCAGAGCACTCCACCCAAACACTTAGAAGTCCAGAACTGTGCGTTCACTGGGTGTATAAAACTGATCTCACTGGAGTGACATTTTGAATTGACTTCACTCATCTTTCCATGTCAACATAAGTTCTGTTTTTTTTAGCTGCCATGTTATTTTATGTTAATTTCAGCTTTCAGAACAACAGCTGGCCGTGTGCATTTTCTGTGCTTTCAATCACTCTGGTTCATGTGACAGAGCAGTAAGTGGTGCTGTACTTGACTCCATATAACCTCTCCAAACAGCCCAGCTGGCAATCCTGCATTGATTCAGTCCCTTCTCCCCTTTCATCCTTCTTCTTTTCAGTACGAGTGTAAGACCTTGTCACTTATTTCCTGTTTCTATCTAATTCTGGTGTATCTCCTCAACCCAATCTACATATCTCTGCCTCATTTACTCCCTCTGACAGTATCAGACTTGGACGTTTCTCCTCTCCTCAGCTCTGTAGATCTGCTTGGTGACACCGAGCTGTTTCTGTTACCCTCCAAAATAAATTCGGCTTTATCAGGACAGAGATCAGGTTA
>OMLP01013254.1:0-56536 GCA_900302685.1 Spondyliosoma cantharus | reverse complement strand
TTCCTCAGGAAACTATTCAACTGGAAATTGATGGCATTTGAAATACTAAGTGACGCATTGGAGAGGCCTATTGCTATTAGAGGGATTTGCCACACACACACACACACACACACACACACACACACACACACACACACACACACACACACACACACACACACCCACAGCCAGCTATTCATGACTATTTCCCATTTTCCCTCATGTTGATTTTCTACTTGATGATTTGTGAGAAGTGTTGGCGAAAGCTGTGAGGTCTTATGGATTGTGTGAGGTCTTGCTCTGGCCTATGGGAAATGTCACTATTTCACTGTAATCTGTGTGCAATTTTTGCTTCATTTTCAGTGTGAGTGCCTGAGAAGCAGCATCACAAAGTAAATATTCAGTCAAAACGGACCTGAGGACTGATTGTGGACAGTGATTAAAGGTGTTTGTTTTTTGCTCTATGAAGAAATTTGATCTGTGGCTCTCTTGTTATTCCTTCAGTGTCTATAAAAGTTGATTAATGTTGTTTTCGCAGTGCTTACGCTCGCCAGTTAAACTGTCTACCTAAACGTCCAGATAACAGTCCCTGCTATCACTGCTGTTGCTCTTTATAATGGCCAACCCCTCCAACTGGTTTAACGTCTGGATTCTCCAGCTGCTGGAGGATAAAGGAGGTGAAGGCCACATTTTTCATTCTAATCATGGCGCCTGGGACACTTTTCAAACAACCTTAATGATACAAAAATACAAGAGATTAAATGCCAGGCAGATCATTCATTACACACTGTTTGCTCAAACATAATGAGCAAATATGAATACTGGCATTTCTGCTTTATAGAGCTCAGCTGGGTCACGTGAAATATAGGCACTGAGTCACATTTTCCATTTGTCGCACATGCTCCTCACAATAATTGATCAGTCCACTCTACCAGCAGTTTTAAGCAAAGCAAAATTAACAAGGCAGAGAAGTAGCACTACTGTTTGTTGACGCCAATAAGTTTGGAGCAACAAATTGTTTTTGTTGCCCTCTGGAGCATTCACAGTCATGTATTCCCTCCTGACCTTCCAAAATTAAGCAACTGTTTCCTGTAAAAGGCTTAAATTAAAACAGGGAATACATGCGTCATCTGTTGAGCTGTACACTTACTTACAAAGTCATCATAGGAACTTAGCGTCCGTTCCTGCAGTAAGCGTACACACAGAGAAACCATAATGAGTGGGTTTGCTATACTGTTGAAAAATATCCACAGAGCTGGAAAGGTGAAAGAAGGTTCACATCCTTTTTTTTTTTTTGCGTCTTTACGCTTTTGGAAAAGACTCAATCATTCCTGGCATTTTGTCTCTCACTCTGACTCTCTCTGATGAGAGAAGTGTGTGTTTGCTGTTGCAAGTGTGTGCATGTATGTGTGTGTGTATGTGACAACCTGTGTCAGAGGAAGAAACCAGTCCTTTTAAACAGCATGTGCAAATAGCTCTGTATTGTTTGTGTACATATACATCTGCCCCCTTGTGTCAATATGCTTGCATGCCTTGTTTGCATTCAGCATATTGTATGTACGCCTCAGAGTGTGTTTGCATGTGTGTGTGTGTGTGTGTGTGTGTGTGTGTTTTTGTATATGATATGGCTGGTTGGTTGGCCAGCTATTCTACCAGCCCAGTTGGAACAAGTACAGCGAAGCAGGACGCCATCACTCTGCTTCCTCCACAGATATACAACAGTGCTGGTCTGTCTGTCTGTCTGTAACAGAGCAAAACTCTCAAAGCAAGCTGTCGGGAGCAGGAAAAAGCAAAAGCTGCTGCCAGGGCAAAGTCATGAAGGCTGTTGGGGAGCTCACAGTACGTATGTGGAGGTTGTTTGTCCTGAAGCAATCTCAATGTTATTTTTGAGGAACAGGTGAGTCAAGTCAGGCTTTATGCAAACATGAAAGGGACATGTGGCCTTTCCACCCATCAATTTAGCTGTGTTTTTACTTTCAGTTGTCTTTAGTCGTCATTACACATGTTGCAAGCATTCTAAAAAGCACAGACATGCATATTTCTTTCTTTAGTAACACATCCCTCAAGGGTATATGTAGTCAAAATTTAATAATTAATGTTTAAGATAAGCAGTGTTGGGGAAGTTACTTTTAAAAAGTAGTGTTTGTCTGTTACTCGTTACTTCTTAAAAAAGTAATCCCTTACTTTACTTAGTTACCCTCTATGCAAAGTAACTTTTTACGTTACTCGTTACGTTTACGTTACTTTTGTGGTGCTCGACTTTGGGCAGAACCCCATCTCATTTCCTAAATGTGTCTACATAAAGTTCTACTATGGAGGACATAACAGGTATTTCTTTTGTGCTCTTTATTATGAAAAATGCCACAAACAGAGCACTTGACAAGAAAACAACAGTTACCGTTGGTTGTGGAGCTCCGCCTCTTGCCATGATGACTGACTGCTCTCTGCATGCTATTGCTAGTACCAGCCTCAGTGTCATGTCCTGTGATATTTGTGGGTTATTATGGTGCTTGGTGCTCCTGCTCAGCCATTCAGCCCTCCGCACCTCTACAGCAGCTACTCTCTCCGTGCTCACTGGCTTACTGGTGCACCACGCTACCAGCCACCGTGCGCTACATCTCCAGCACCTCCACCTCCGCGTCTCCAGACGGGGACTCCGCCCGGAGCTCGCAACGTCCTCACGATCTGTTTCCTCTTACTCCAGGAAATCAATAAACCACTGAGGTCAGTGTCGCTGTCTAATCTGTCCCTCGGAAAAGTAACATTGTGCCCAACTGAAAAAGGAACTACGTTTCGTTACCATATTTTCAGTAGTAATGCGTTACACTACTTTTTACCCGAAAAAGTAGTTATGTTACTGTAACGCCTTACTTTGTTACTTTGTAACGCGTTACACACAACACTGAAGATAAGGTATCATTGTAACACAGATATCATATGAGAGCTGAATAGTTAATCTGTAGTTCAACTAATTTAAGTTTTGAGATCGCCTGTTGATAACATTTGTAAGACAGGATTGCATTTTTATTAGTTAACACAACTGTCGTTGGAATCAAATAAGAAATAGATGTGGGAGTCATCTGCATAAGAAACTAATTTTGTGCCCATAAAAGATTTTACTTAAAGGTAGCATATGTATAGAGGAATAATAAAGGGCCAAGAACTGAACCTTGAGATACCCCAAAGGAGAAATGGGAGGTGGAGGAGAATGTCAAAGGCCAAAGAGAATGTCATTTTAGAGAGACAATACAATACAATACGAAAAAAGAAGCACTTTCTTTGGCTACAGTTACCTCACTGTGACTTTGCAAAGTTTAGGACACAGTCATGTACAACTGGCCTGTATCACTGTTTGTGGTCCACGTAATTTCAGTTCCATGTTTCTTCTCCTAAGATTTTACTGTGACTCACGAGGTGATCCAGTTATAGTGTGGGTGCTACTAAAACAATCACTGTGATTGTGCCTATATTTTACCACTGCATCACCTTCAACCACAGTCTGATAACAAACCAAACTTTATTTTTTTTGGACTATACGGTTGACCTTAATGGAGCAACGCCAACACGTCTACCGATCTTGGAGAGTAATACTACATCTGTGAAAGAAGTTGTGGTTCTAGAGGGCGAGATGTCACATTAGTTAGCTACGGTTGAGAATAAAATGAAGGTGCAAAAAAAGTGGTTGTGTGGACTTGGAGTCTAGTTAGATCACTAGCTTCCTCTACACCTCTGCTTTAGGCTAGCAGCGTCAGGCCACATTAGCCACTTATAGCATAATGTGGGTCAAACTGTTGCATTTTGGCTGATGCAGGCACCTGGCTTTGACGAGGAAGAAGAACACCTGGATTAAAGAAACACATTATCCCTCTTTCTCCTGAATCGATTTTATTTATTTTATTTATCAGTCTTTTGTGAGTCTGGCGTAGTGGAGGACTCTTTTTATGGACAATTGTTTTGAATTGTATTTGTCCACATTTCTATGACTCTAGCAGCCAGGCAACATCCTCTCCCCCCACCATATACCATGTATATGTTAGATGTATGGATGCTGGATACCTGGAAGTCCTGCTGGTCCATCCTTCCCCAGTTTTCCCTGGTCACCCTCGTCTCCAATCTCACCCTGGTCTCCTGGATTAAAAAGCAAAAACAGTAAAGATTATGTTCATGCACAGTTCCCTTCAGAGGGGCCTGCCAGATGCATGTTTGTAAGATACCTGAAACCTGGTTATTCCCACTCACTGTTGGCGCAATGAAAACCACCGTAGGATTGTGATACATTGTCAACACTAACGGTTGGTTTAAAACTTTATCAGTAAAGTGTCCCAAATGCAGAAGATGGCAGGTGAGAAGATCAATGGATTAAGTTTTATTCAGGATAGGTGGCAACACAAGGAACACGCAAACACAACAGGATTAGGGAAGCACAACAGATGATTTGACAGAGACCAAACTAAAGACTGCACTCAAAATACAAACTAAACGAGGGGATGAGATGCAGATGGCGTGAGGTGCAGAAACACAGGTGAGGGTAATGAGTGGAATACCACTTGGAACAGGGAAGAAGTTGACAGGCTAGAAAGAATACTGGGAACAGGGCTGGGGATGATAATGAAGGAGATGCAGCGAGGAGCACAAGAACACAGGAGGGGAAACAGACACTGCAAAAAATCCAGAAAACACATTGAACAAAAATTTTAATAAACTGAAATGACAGGACCATGACACACAGTGCTTAGATTTTTTACAAAAAGAAGTCTAAAAAGGCACAGGTAAGAAGAGTAAAGGAGCAAATAAAAAAATGCAAACAGACACAAGGCCATTCTCCAATATTTTGACGGTGCCTTCGTAACAGAGATTGCAGTTTTAATTAAAGGCAGAGATGAACATAAAAGTCCTTTGCATGTTTTTTTAAAAGTAGTTACAGTTGGGGCAAATATCGTCTGGGGGTTTGTTCTCACAGTGGACACATCTTGGACTTGCAGAATGAGCCCTCTCTGTCTTCAGTTTAATAATACTGTGGCGTGTTCACTGTCATCATTTCAAGCCTGTGAGAGCATAAGACTAGAAGGCTTTAAGCCGCCGATAGACCAGCCTGAAGACTCCGATAATACAATGCCTTTGATTACCTCTATAGCCTGTACATCTACATGTTTCTGGTGGCTGAATACTATTTATGGCCTATATTATTAAAGTATTGTATTAAGAAGTAAGTGTTTGACACATTCATTATATTATATAAATAAGTTATTTAAGTCTTGTTGATATTGCAATGAATTGTGCGTTATGAAATCTATTGAAGTCTGAAAGTCTGCTGGAGGCCCCTTAGGGGCTGGATGGATTGTGGGTTTGGACAGTCTGGATATTTGGATGCAGCCTAATAGACCCCAATACATTAGAGTATATCCTGTCAGTTTTATGTTTTCTACTGCCTGGGGATGGAGAGTACACTTGTGTTAGACGGTGCAGTACCAAAAGGGTACAATAATGACAGGAGCAGTCAGGACGAATGCAGTACAAATAGCGATGAAGTCTGTGTAGGAGGGGCCTAGTTTTGGTGCCTAAATGAACCAAACTACAGCAGTCAGCTGACATGTTTCCCTGCAACCTTTATTTACAAAATCCTCATATTTACTATTGCTCTCTTGACTGCGGAAAGAGAGTGTGTACTTTTCACACTAAAGTAAGGCAAAATGTGACACTTACAGGCTTTGGAATGATACCAGATTTAATAACTTAATGCAGCTTCACCATGTTTTATTCCTACTATAGAAACATTTATCAGCCCCGATCCAAATGGTAGAGGTCATTCAGAAATGCATTTTGGCCCTCAACTATTTAGGGATTTATTGCAATTTCAGTCTCAACAACCTTCTTCTTCTTCTTTCTTGGAGAGACCTGAACAATGATCATTACAGCAGTCTAACCTACTGTGGATGAATTCATTGTTTTTCTAAATCCTGTTTGGACACGTGTCCTCAAACTCTCTCTCGAAATACAATAATCATAGGCTGACTTACTTATTGACTTGATATGGGTTTTGAAATTGAGATTTGAATCAGTGACAGTTCACAGATTTCTGACTTGTTTCGTTTTTACCTTAAAGAAATGAAGTCAAGAGGAGAATCCACTTTTAGACTTGACACAACACAGTTTTCAGAGCTGAAAGCACAGATGAGGTGTAGGGGAAATATCTCTGGTGGGTCTGCTGCTCAAAGAGCTTTTGGCAAGAAACCCTGAGAAGCTTTCAGAGTGTCTGTTAAAGCTGTAATTTTGTCCCAGTTGTTGATGCCAACAGCACTTTATATCTTTTTAAGTGCTGGGCTTTGAAACGAAGGATTGTAACAAACCCCTTCTATTAGCCTGGAGTAGTACTTAGGAAAACTGATTATTCATTTCTGCAGGCGGTGTAGACATTTTAAGTAACCTAAATCACTGCAATTTCAAGTATTTCTGCATGCATAACATCATTTCCATTTCTGGACTACTGAAATGAAACTATGCACATGCCTCATTTGTGTGATTAAGGTGTCAAATCAAAGAGAGACTTACCATGCAAAATATAGCGCATTTTGGCAGTAATTTAACATGTTAATAATCATTAGTATCACTTTATCTTACATAAAAAAATGTTTTAAAGTGTCATGTGACAAGTGTTTTTCTGATGTCTCCGTCTAACTATAAAGCAAGGAATCAAGGCGGTGAGATTTTAAGTTTCTGTCAACACTAGTATGCTAGCTAATGTTAGCCTCAAAGACTAGAACTTTTACCAAGGCTTGGCGGCATCATCAGCTGCACGGGGACGCCTCTCTCATCGATGTAATCATCCAGATTTTAAATTGTAAATATCAAACATGCTTGATATTATCTGTGAGCAGTTCAGGAGGCTCAAGACCAGATCCGTGAACCCCCGCACATTACAGGACAATCTGTGCTGAACAGCATGTTTTTGAAAGGGCGCTGCGCAAAAACAACCAAATCAAATAAAATGCCGGTAAATCTATTTCAAAATGCTGAAGTCAGGGTACCAGTAAATGCAATAAAAGTATGTTTATTGAAAGTGTTAAATGAAGAAGAACAGTTTAAGAAGTGGTGTGGAAATTTTTTTTTTAAGTGTATGATACAGAAACATTTGCCCACTCACACATAAAGACGTGAGAAAACACACACACACACACACACACACATTTACACATAGGCTACTGACTCTGGTCAGTCCTATCTTGGATGAGTCTTGTATAAATAATCAGTTCAGTTCAGCGGCAGCTGTCTAAATACACACTGTCACAATGGGGCTTTCTCACTAGAGCAAAAATTCAGCAGAAAACTGACTAAATGTGGGCTCACTTCCTATTGTGTTTATTTGCCGTTAGAGCTGCCTCTCCACTTTATACACATGCCTCCACTTGACTTTTTTGTTCAGAAGCTAAAGCAGTTTTTCCCCAAAAGATTTAAACCAACATGTTTCTCTGCTCAAGAACTGTTGAATTAAGATCATCGACCTCATTAACACTTGACAGACCTCCAAGCTAAAAGCCACGTTTTTCGGCAGCGTCAATGGAGCTGAAAAAGAAGCTTAACTGTGTATTTTATTAGGTCTGTCTGTCTGAATCAGCGGGGGAATGAGCTACTGGATGTCGTTAAATGGAAAACACACACAGGGAGGCATTCCCTCCAGAAGACTACGGGGTGGCAGACTGCTGGCTAATAAACTACAGGACATTACATGCTTGGTTCCTTTATCATCAGCTCTCAAACCCTGAAGCATAATAGTGGTGTTTCCTCAGATTTTTCCACTAAGACTGTTTTTTTTTTTTTTTTATTGGAGGCCTATACATATTAACCCAGGTTTAGATTTAGATTTACAGATTTACATTAGATTACATTTTTCTAGATTTGTTTGATTAAAAGCGTTTCTAGATGAAATGTTTACAACTGCACAGTCAGATGTAACACACATTCAGGCAGACTCAGGCACATTCTGGGACATGCATTACCTTTCGCTCCAGGCAGGAGGGTATTGGTGCAGACTTCTGTAGAGGTAGAAACGTGGTTGAACATGGCGGCAAACACACAGATCACCAACGGTCCCATCATCTCACGATCATCAGCGACCACTGAAGAAGATCCTGATTGTTAGATACGCAAGGCATCAAAGTATTGACTGTGTGAACAGGATCAGTGCAGCACTAATGAGCTAACATACTGCAGAGAGAGTCAGAACAGAGACTAGAAACACGCACACTTGTTTATAAAGTCTTATCAGTTACTTGTCATAATGTCAAACAACACTTAACAGATCACTGCATTCCTGCATGTCTTGCCCCCTTGAAATTTGAAACCGTTCATAACATAACAGTTCATAACATAATTTAGATAGACATAAATACAAAACAAAAAAATAAAAAAAACAGTTATTAATTATTTAGTTAATAATTTTCAAGTTAAAGGAGCACTATGTGGTTCTGGGAAAGAAATGTTAATCAAAAGAGAAAGATCTACATTGCCTGATTTTTTATCTCAGGCAATGAAAAAATAAAATAAAACTACAAAAACAAACTCGATTTTCTGTCATGACTGAATAAATAAACTGACATTAAAGGACAACACAGTTTCATGCTGTTTTATCTCTGCAAGGTTTTGATGAGTTGACTGTTAAAAAAACTGTAAATATTTAGGATAAATGAAGGGCGCACAGTGTAAATATTAAACAAGCCTGAGTCAGAAATGACTAGGATTTTTTCTTATCAACAACAAGGGAGTAGCACCTCTTGGCAAGCAACATTGTTCCTCTCCTCCTCCTCTTTGCTCTTCCTCCACCCTTCAGACCACAAACAATTTAGTGGGAGAGGTTGAAGCTGACACAAACACAGACACACACACACACAGAAACAAACACACAGATATATATTATGTACACACATAGATATGCACACAAAACACATGGGACACAAAAAGTGTGCAAAAATGAATGCGCGCACACACACACACACACAGACACACACAGACACACACACACACACACACACACACACAGATTCTTGCATAATTGCATCCTTTGGTTTGTCACTATGTGGTGCAAACATACAAAGATTAGAGGTTTGGAGGCCGGAGTGGGACGGAGAGAAAGGACTGAAGGGTGGGTGGCAGAAAATGAGAGAAGAGACAGAAAGACACAAATAGGGTGAGATAGTGAGGAGTAATTAGGAATTATTACAGAAAGGCAGAGCGAGGAACAAGAGGAAAAGAGTGCGGTCAAAGCCACATATCTTGGCACAAAGAGAGAGTTCCTTATTCAAGAGTTATGCTTCCTGGGATGTCTTCAGCTCTCCATCAGTGAGACGAGTCATCAGGGGTCTTAGTCCTCTCTGCTCTTTGAAGTACAGCGAGAGGCTGATGTTATCGAATGACTGATAATTGAAAAAAAAAACAGGAAGATTCATCTCAATCAGACCTTGGCTATTATTCCCCGAGGAGCCAGTCATCACTTTGAAAAGCGGCCATCCTGAGGAGAGGATTCACATGATTTGTTGCCTTTATTGTGGTTGGCCTGTTGTAATGTTGTTTGTATTTATTACAGACAAAAATCTCTCAGTTACATCCACAACTGGCTGTGAAATTACAACAGATTGTTCTGCTTACAGTCAAGTTACAGATTATATCAACTGTTGCTGTTCAAAGGACACAATAAAGGCTTGATGCTTAGTTGGACGAGTCATAGTCATTAATCAGTTTTGGTGCTGATTCTAATGTTTGTTTCTTTTGGGTTATCTCTGAAAAACATTTTAAACCACGCACACATGCACAACCTCAAAAATATTTCACCCTCTATATCAGTGAGAGTCCGACAATGAAAATTTTGTTTGGCTCCTGCTGCTGTCTGCTCCAAGCTTCGAAGTCTATACTGTTCCTGCTGAAGAATTTGTTGCTGTTCAGAGATGTGTATTTTGGTACGAGAGCTCTTTTACGGCTCTGGCTTTTGGTGTTGCTGACAATATCTGGCTAGCCGGCGTGGCTTTTTCAATTTCAGTTCAAAGGGAACAACCAATGCCAACAGCACATATTTGTGTGGCCTACATGGTTAAAAAAAATGGAGTACAGTTGCTGATCCTTCATGTAAAAAGGAGCCAGTTGAGGTGGCTCAGACATCTGATTGAGATGCCTCCCGGGTGGCTTCCCTTTGAGTTTCTCTGGGCCAATTGAGCTGGTGGGAGACCCCGTGGTAGATGTAGAACATGCTGGAGAGATTATATACCTCATCTGGTTTGGGAGTGCCTGTGACCTGGCCCTGGATGAGAGGCAGACGATGGGCTGTAAAAGAGGATGTATGCTCAGCCAACCTGCCCTTCATATTTAACAGTTAAATAACTTACAGTTCCCACTTTGTTGATAGATTTCCTGTATTTTTTTTAATCATAAAGCAGGTGCTGTGTAAGTGCTGTGAAAATATCAAACACTCAGTCCGAGGAAAAATGCACACAGCCCATATTCAGAAACTGTGCCTTTAAGACGAGGTGTCAACACTTCCGCAATGTCGTGATGTGACAAATGTACAGCCACTGTACAGCTCCCCCAGCAGAACTGATCCGTAAACAGGATGGCCTGCTCAGGCCTGTGAGAGCTGCCCAATCAGAGCAGACTTGGCCTTTCCTGAGCGAGCTCTTAAAGAGACAGGTACTAAAACTGACAGTTCAAACTTAGGGTGAATGGTGGTGCTGCAGCGACAGACAGTGTAAGAAGAAACTGTGTGTTTCTTAACATTAAAGCTGAGCCTATTCTGGTAGACACCATAAATAAAAGTATTAACATGAAAATTAGCATTATATGGGACCTGAGTAGAAGATAGTATACTGTATGTGTGTGTGTGCCTTTACCATCAGTTATTAATCATCCTCACAATTTCTGTGGACTTTCTCTGCTACACTGTTTAAGTTCAGGGGAAAGTGCAGCATTCCAACATGTGTATCCACACCACACAGACAGACACACACACACATAGGAACAACCCTGCTATCCCGAAGGCTAATTGTTTACATGTGGTTCAGATCGCGTTCTCTAATTAAGAAAGTGATTCACACTCCTGGATTGAGGGTTGTCTCTGTCGTGGTAACCGCACCACAAAACGGCCCTGTTTTCCCTGTTGCCTGAAAACCCCATTTACAACACTGCAAGTACCATCTGTTTTCTAAAACAGCAGAAGTAGCATAAACTGCCCACATGTGTGTCGTTGACAAATCCGTCAACAACCACATCAGCATATTAAATGTTTACCTAACCTCTGCCCTGAACCACATTAACAATTAGAGCGTGTATGTCATAATTGGCCCAGTAACTGCTGTGGAAGCGACAGCGCTGCCTGTGTTCCGTGGTATTTAGGGATTCGGGCAGAGACAAAGCCCTCTTGCGGGAAAGCAGCTAGGCACGCAAGGACTAGTGGTGACATCCAAACTCAGACACTGAGTGATGTGATGCTTTGTTTTTATGATTTCACTTTTCTCAGGAAGTGAGTCAGATGATTCTCTACATCACTGAACAACCCTCACAAGGAACCAATTAAAGTCATGTTTTAATTTGCTTCAGACTTAATCGTCTGTGTGTACTGTGACGACTTCCCGAGAAGTCACAAACACTGGTGTTCTCAGTAGTGCTGCCTCTAGAAAATATCAAATTGGAAGTTTTCAAATATAATTTCAAATATCTGATATTCAAGTGATGGCAGGGGCTTGCAAGGTGCCAACCTGATACGTATCAGGAGTGATATAGCACCTTCAAAGCAAAGCGCTCCAATATTTCTATACCCAGTCCTTCACAAAACCACTTGCACACTGGTGGGTCAACCATCAGAGCATTTTGGGGTTCGCTTTCTTGCCCAAGGACACTTCAACATGCAGCCTGAGCCAGGGACCGAACCACTGCATGTAAAAAGGTACTTTTCATATCATGTTTCTTCGTGTTCATCTGGAAAACAACAAGAACCTGGTATGGCTTGGAGAGAAAAACTGGAGAGGCAATATTCATGAGAATGGAACAATGTGTGGTTTTTCCAAAGAAGCATGTTTTTCACTGTAAATAAGCAAATATAACCAATTATTAAATCAAATCAGACACGATGGTCATAGGTCCTATATCGAGGCCTTGGGTCAGCCTGACGCATCAAACTCCTTCACCGTGCTAACCAACTGTGGAAAGACCCTCTCAGTGTGGTCAGAACAACACATTCACTTCCCAACATCGTCGTCCATCAGAAAACTAATTTCTTTGTCGATTTCCCAGAAAACACTCCTCCCACAGGATGATTTCCCACTTCTACTCATTGTGATTTCTTTGGAAAGCAAGTAAAAGAAACCAAAGACAACACGTAAGTTTGTGAGCGAACTCACAGTGTATTTGTTGTTGTCGACACTTCCTGTCTGGGCCGGGTGTGAACTGCGTCACAGGGCACAAATGTCCTCACCAAACCTTCATTCCTTTGGGCTGCTGTGGGCAAACCCCAACTCTCCTGCAATGACTGGTGACATAAACAAAACGAAGACTACATTGTCTAGGGTCACATTTGCAAGGGTGCTCTGCCAAGTAAGAAAATATTGTGACAGATGTGTGATAAGCCTCGAGACAGGCCTAATAACTCTCCAAAACTATTTGACATTCAAACCCACTTCAGGCCATGACTGGCCAGCTGTGTGAAGGTGAGACAGGAGCCAGGGTTTAAATCTAGCTTTCATCACTCTTCATGTGAATGCAACACTATGAGTGCCTTACGGAAAACATTTTTTCTGATTGTCTGTGCGCCACCATCTCTGTATTTAAACAATATTGTGTCAAACAATACTCACAGAGCAAGTCGATGAGGCAGAAGAGGAATCCATCTATCTATCTATCTAAGGTCAACTAGGACAATAAAGTCAGTTATATTAATCTAGTCTCAGGTGATTCATTTAGCTGCTGAAAGAGGCCCCTGGTTGAGTTTATACACATAAAGACACATTAAATGACTTGAAGAAAAAAAGAAAAATCAACTTTGCCTGGATGCTCTTATCCATCTAAGAAATTTGACATATAGTCAAGACAAGTGTTATTATATGCTATTGTTTCAATTTCGTTTTCACCTAACAACAAAACCTCTGTACACATCTCATGTCATTATATTCTCAACCCAGCCGCCAACATAAATGTTGACACTGTACACACTGCAAACGACAGATATGCTGACACTTTAAGCTGCTTTGTGTTCAATCTCCAATATTGTTTTTGCCTTACCATGCTCTGTCACCAGAAACACAGCTTGTAATCTTGTTAAAAAAAATCCAGTGGTTTCACGCGTACAAATGTTGAAACACTATCTAAAACAGTCTGTTGCTCAGCAGCCATTGTGCCATCACACCACCATGATCCCCTCCGACTCTGGACAAAGAGACATGTTGTAGAAATGATGATTTGATGTGCATGAAATGTTAATGTCAAATTTGACGGAATCGATGGTTTGCAGAAACGTAAAAGGCCAACATTTGATTCTGGCGGGTGGGCTGGATATTCTAGTTTACATAGGACACGTAGATGCAGTTCTAAACATTAGCGTCCTTGTTCAAATAAGTGGGGAAAGAAAGAAAAATAAATATATAATAATTTGCACATGCAGGTCTTCTTACTGTTGACACGCACACAAAACTCTTCTAAGAATCTGATGAATGAGGTTGTTCAGGCATGTGGTCAAGTTCAATAATATTAGAAAAAAACTGATATCAAAAAGAAGTTTAGGTTTTGATAAGGCCAAGATAATACAGGTAACAACTCTGTATGACCACAGATGTCTAAAATGTCACTTTAACTTTTGACCTACATGTACAGTGTGTTAGTCCAGCCTCTCGAGAAATTACATCTTAATCAGCAAGCATATGGTACCTGCATGAAACCAGAGAGGCACATTTCTCCTCCCCATGAAGAGATGATGTTTCTTTAACAGAATCAGCCATTTGTTTGACATGGAAGCGGTGTGATGGAGAGTAATGGTGTTGTGGTCGGAGTGATGGATGGCTGTTTACATCTGCCTTAAACTCTGCTGACTTTGGTTCAGTACCCAGCTCTTCCAGGAAGTGTTTTACTGCAAGAAGTTTTCATTTTTAGTGAGATGCTTGTCTAATTCGACCATGACCAATGGCTTCCTCCCGACCTAAAATAAACTGTTTTGTTGCGAAACCTCAAGTTAGATTTTAATGGTTTCACCTAATCCTAACCTCAACCAAAGTTGTCTTAACCGGTTACCATCATTTCACCTGTTTGTCATTGACACCAAGTGTAATAGTTACATCATGCTCACCGCTGAGTCCCAGCCATGAAATCTGCACTGCACTGTGTTGAACAGACTCGCTTCAGTATTTTAAATGTCAGAGCTGTTGTCATAGTAAAATGTTAACCAGCTATTCAAATGAAGGAGGAAAAAAGTAGCCAGAAGCTGTTTGTTCTTAATACGAATCCTAAAAATAAACCGCTCACGCCTCACTGTGCAAACCATAAAAAAAATCTGTCCTGAATATAGATTATTTTCCTATTTTTTTAAAAAGACAGGTTGTTGAGTTGTTTAAAATGCGTCGCAGCCACAAGACAAGCTTTGTGTGCCTAACAAATGTTTATATTCATCGTGCTGTCAGTATTTTACTCCGTGGCACTTGATCAAACCCAGTTGCTGGACATAGTTTTACCCTTCTAGAAAAAAACATTGCCACTGCAGCAGCAGTAGTGCCATTAATTGTGCCTTGTCATGTGTAGAGAAAATGTTTTTTTTCTTCTTGTGTGTATTGTGTATGCTACTTATTTCTTTACCAGACACTAAAATGTCTTACTCCATAGGTAAGTGCAGTCATTTTGTTGAAGCCATGTTGCCCGGAGGTTCTGACCCCTTATAATGTTTGGATTCATGATTTCAGACTTGAAGGGGATAGGGAGTGCCAACAAAATACACGTTAAATATGTGCTGCTACATTAAGGCTCCTGTACTTTACTTGAATGGTTCCATTTTCTGGTACTTTATACTTCCTCTCCATTACATTTTGGAGGCAAATATTGTACTTTTTCTTCCACTAAATTCATCTGATAACTTTAGTTACTAGTTCCTTTACAGATTACTTGCTGCATCAGAGGCAAAGCAGAGCATTCCAAAATTATCTTATTAGTAATCAGATCTGATAATCATTTGACCCATAGTATACAGTACTATGTACATACAGTGTATGTAGTATATTTGTGTAGTTTACTTTAACTTGTACTTTTGAGACATAAGCACTATCTAGCATTATCAATAGTTTAGGGATGTTACTCAATTACTATTCTTATCAGTGACTTTCACTTTTCTAAAATTCAGATCTTGTAGTATTGTAGTTGACTTTTTCACCACACATCTAAGCATGCAAATCTGCACGGATGTGAGGTCTGATTCGCAGTCACCTGCATCGTTTGACGCACAGATTCCGAGACAAAAAGTCCCCAGGGGGAGGTTTTGATCCATTTTTAGAAAGGAGTGGGTGGGCACAACTCTGAATATTGAGTTTTCCTTTACCTGTAAAGAGGAGAGGGTTATTACCAGACAGGTTAATAATGGACAATCACGGAAGGCAGACAGACAGACAGACAGATAGACAGACACACAGACAGGGCAGGCAGACATTCAGGTAGACAGATAAATATAAAGGAGAGGATAAACACACTCACTGACTCACCGAGCACATACACTGAATGATAAACTAAACCACCATCATTATTACCTGTGGGCTTTATGACCTGATGCTGAATCCCTGGCTTTGTTGTCAACAGGATTACTACAACTGATTCCCTATTGTTAATATGAATGGTGTCACCTAACATCTTCAGGGTGCTGCATAATACAATTTATTCCATAATTGTCTTGAGGAGAATTCACTGCCAACACAAGACCCCATTCCGGTAACAAATCAAACATCTCAGATTATTTTCTCCTCCTTGACAACAAACAGTGTCGCAACGCTGTCTAATACTATCAGCACACGCAGACAAGTCTACATTTATCCTTGTGAGGAATTAGGAAATCTTTTAATCAAATTCTAATCTCACTGAGATTACAAACCCCTCAAAATGCAGCCTCTCAGGATTTAAGACACTATTCTGAGTGAGGAGCGGTTGCGTACACGCCTTCATCTCACTCGAGGTGAAACGCTGCATTAGATAGGGGAGCTGTAAGCCTCAAATTGTCATGTGCAAGTAGTTGGCAATATTGAATAATATGAGTCAGATGGGTGTTGAGAAAACCACCTCTGGAGCCCTCACCGTTTCTCACGACTCCACCTTGGCTTTGGATGTCACTCTGTTTTTATAGTACACCTCATCCAGACCTGTGGCTGCGCTTCTATATTAAAAATCCTTCTCGTTCACCATGATTGACTTAGGATTAAATTCCTCCTGCATGTGTGTCTCAACTACACCTAAAGGTTTGGAAATAACTTCTGCACAAGGACAAGTAGGAACCAGGGAATCAATGCCAGTTAGACACACATCCCATCATGCTTAATCGTTTCCTCCAATAATTTATTAATACCTAATGTTCAGCAAATACAGACAAAACTTAAGCCATTAGATCCACAATTATTTTAATTACAAAAGTGTGTGCAAATACCTGGCTGTGCCTTTGTCATGAGTTGCTCACTACAAAAACTACACTGATTCATGTGCTTAAGTTCATCAGCGTAACACTTGCTGCTGCACTATAACCTGTAAGATTATTATTAATGATGCCTTTTTTCACAGTTATCATTGGGTGAAAGTGGTGGCTCAGTGTTTTTGAACAATTTTAATATGTCTTTATATGTAAACCTCCTGAATGTGTAGACAGTCTCACTTTTAGGATATGATTAACCGCTGATGTTTACTTAATGTTTTGTATTCTAGTGTGCACACCAGACAAAGCTGGACAGATTTTTGGTGCTAATCACTTTGTCAGCTCGGATGAAGTGATTAAGAGAAACAAACAAGTCTTTAATCATTGTGCGATTGTCTCGTGTGTGAGTGCTGATAAAACTACGGGGCCAGTTACTACAGCAACATATGTTGATGTTGTTCTGTTATATGTATATAATGAAAGATCATTTTTGCATTTTGTATCCAGTGTTTCTATTCAAGCCTATTCATTGTTCAGCACACTATTCATTGTAATGTTTTTTTGTTTTTTTTAGGAGATCTGATTCAGCCAATTAGTCATTTTGGTCATTTTAACAGTCCGTTAAACACAGCCCACAGACAATGTGATGGAATAAACTGAAAATAAGATGATGGAAAACCTTCAACAGTACTTTCATGTCACTGTGGACGAGTTAGTCCGTTGGAGAATTCCCCTTGCTCTCTTGAACACACCGTGAAAGTGGTTTGGTTGCAGTTAAAAGGCTTCCCGGTCCTCTACATCAGTGTCTTGGCAGGACGGCCTGTTTGTCTCACGCTGAGTCTTTCGAGGGTGACTGAATGATTGATTTCAACATCAATGTCTCACACACATCCACAGAGACAAGTACACACACACACACACACACACACACACATGTATAACCACTTCCCACAATCTAACTGCAAGGTGACCTCAGCTCACCTTGGAGTTTACATCTTGAGTCTGTTAATAGCAGAGGTGGAAGAGGAAGTGACAGTAACAGTGACACCACATTTCAAAAATACTCCCTTACGAGTACCGTATGTCCGATAGCTTAATTTATTTTTTCAATTAAGGGAGGGAAAGGCTATTTACCTCTGAAATGCAGTGGCAAAGAAGTGCAAAGTATCAGAAAACAGATATCCTCAACTAAATTCCATCAAAGTTTTTTCCTCCACTGATCAATAGATGTGCACATAAATGAAAGACGAATGATATGGTGTATCTTTGAAGAAATGGCAATGAAACTTTCAGCTTGTTTTCTTTTTTAAAAATGTTTTGTTGTAACGCAACAGTTTGTATTTTGTGCTATTTGGTGCCCCTGACATTTGAGTTCAACAGGACATGAATATAAATCCAAGGTCTCTGTAAGAATTTGTCAGATGTAATGTTACGTTACGTTATGTGCCAACTGCAAACAGAACTCAGCAGGTCATAACAAGCCATGCGGCTGTCAAAGTTTGCACAAGTGTTGCACACTAACAGCCGGCCAAGTTAACGTAACTTCAACCTTTGTCATGACGTCTGCAGAGGCTGGTGAGTCCGGAGCCATCGCCCACTCGCCTGAGTTGGGCAGAGCTAACTTGTAGCTACAGAACACAGCAGTTACGGGCTGCTTTCAGGAACCTTTTGTAAATCACAAAGCTGAAGCAGAGCAGCCAGAAGGCGTCAAACGGGAAAGCAAGAAAATATTCTCTCCATAAAAAATATGATCACGTTTCGCCAAAATCAATGATGTTGGTGCTGTGTGTGCGACACACTGTGATCCTACCCGCTAACCAAAATTACATAGCGCTGAAACAAGATCTAGAGGGGTGGAGTAGCTGAGACAGAGACACCATTCACCCTATAAGTCAGTGAAAAAAAAAAATGATTAAATTAAAATGATTTTGAAGATGTTATTTTAAGGTTACATAATGTTGCTTTAACGGTATGATCATTCTCAAAATAAAGCTCAAAATGTTGATGTGAAATGCACCTGCTGTACGAGTCCGTACCAGTGGTTGGAGCAGCGGTTTCTCTCCCCTGTAACTAAAGGGTGTAGAAATTCCCCGTTTTCCCACATTAATTCCTAAACGGTGATGTTAAAGATGCTCCGTGTGCCAACGTGTGATAGCGATCCAACTGGTGAAAGTTGTAATCACCAAATTGGGAAGCTTTTCCAAGCACGTCACACGATTCAGTTTCTCTTAATTGAGGGTCGTAACAGCTGCCGCCATTTGGAGCAAAACCACTCGATGCGCTGCGGCCCTACACACAACATTTCTGGATTTCATGTTTTCTTTTTTTTCTTTTTTGGATTTGATGACTGTTTAAACAACATGATTAATGAGGTTGTATCTTACTTCCTTGTCCCCGTTTGACTGAGCTATGAAGTTACATTATCATTGTCGTAAATTTTAACAATAACGAAGACTTTGTCTTTGCATCGTCTTTCTCCCAAATACAAGACTTTAACATGACATGATACTACAAAACACACCGCTGGATGTCCAGTGACTTATGCTGTTCTGTGATTTCTCAGGAAAATAAAATAAAACTTTTTTGGGGGAGACTACTAGAAGTCCTTGGACTCAAACAGAGATCTTTATTTTTATGGCTTTTTCTTCACGGCATAAATCACTGACACAGAAAATTTAATTTGTGGTGGATGACTTATGGAATGACAACAGAAGGCTGGAGCGGCTTTTGAAGACTGAGGTTGGAGCCACTAGTGTTGCTTTAGGCACAGCTAGGGCTGAATGAGTGTGTGTGTGTGTGTGTGTGTGTCTTTAGCATGAATTTGATGTTCTCTGTTGGGATCAGAGTTACAGCAGCAGCCATAACCTTTTGTTTCACGTATGCAGTACCGATATGTTTACCTCACTGCTGTGTTCATGCAAAAACACAAACAATGTTTACCCCAGTGTGACAGTTCCTGTATGATGCTGTATGAAAATAAACTACAGTAGAAAAGGTTGGGCAGGCAGCAGTCTACGGTTTGTACCATGATGTGTGGGCTGAGATCATGATGTGTGGGTTGAAACTGTAATGTGTGGTTTGAAAGGCTGCTTTAAATATGGGTCCATGTCTGTGACAGTTTGCGAGAGAGTCCTACTTTACTCTTTGCACCCACATTCACCCTATAAATCTAACCAAAGGCTGAATTGTTAAACTGACAAGAGGAAGGGTGGAGAGAAAAAGTGTTTGATGGTGCGCAGTTGAAACAAATTGGTTCCAATGGAGTATTGTTAAAAAGAAATTGAAGTCGAAAAAGTGTATGGACTGAGAAGGCAAAAAATCTCTGGAGAGCTGCAGGCCCTCGTTTTGTTTTGTCACCTATATGACATACGCCAGGCTTTAATTTTGGCAAATGGAGAATCCACAACATTGTTTTTCACCTGACTCTTGACTCAAAGTATCGGGCATTGCCAGGAAAAAAAAGACCTTCCATAGTAACTGAATGGAGTGTATTAGAGACATTTGACAGGTCGTCAAATACTAACGCCACTTTGTCACTCCCCTCTGTGTCTTGTGTAGACATACAAGGTACCCTTGAGCATCTTTGTGTAAAATAAAAACCCTTGCTTAAAGACAGGGTCTACGATCCGGGAGAGCTAGCAAGATTTGAAAGTGGCACCTCCTCTAAGTTCCACTACCCCCCCCCCAAAAGCCACGTGAACGCCATCTGGCAGTGGGACTTCTTTCTTTATCCAGAGCCTTTCTCGTTCGGCTCCCGGACCGTGGTCGGGTAGCACAGGGGAGATGATCCTTTCCTGGGCCGAAGTTATGATTACCTTCGGGGTGAACCCCCTTTCACGTGTTCGTTGGTCGGTAAAATAATGCCAGGGAGCTTTGTCTTGTTTATTCAAAGACAACTGCAGCATATACTGTACACTTTACCCGCTACTACCGCTGCTCAGTGTGCCCCTCCACCTTCTCATTCATTCACTGTCTGCACGTACGTACACAAGCTCCCTCACTCTCGCTCGCCCACTCACACCTTACACATACCTCACGCACTGCCCTATTCCTGAAAGGGCTACGCCACTCTTACAACACAAGTAACACTGGCTGCATTTTCTCTGCCATTATAGCCAAATGAACGTCTTCTTCTTCTTCTTTGGGGTCAAATGAACGTCTTCTTCTGCAACTCCGTATTTCTGCAGAGGAGTGTGCTGAATATTTCCGGCATCAGTGAAACGTGACCTGTGCAGGCGCGGAGGAGGGAGGGACAGAGGGGGGCGTAGGCAGAACGAAACATGAAGGCATCCGATTTTCTTTCTATTCGGCCGAATAGCACGGATTGGTCAGCCTTTTCTCAGTCCTGAGGTCTGATTATTTTCGTTCCTTTTTCTGAATACATAATGTATTGACTACACTCAGGATAGAAGGACCATTTCACCCAGTATGACAA
This sequence comes from Spondyliosoma cantharus, assembly GCA_900302685.1. Classification (NCBI taxonomy): domain Eukaryota; kingdom Metazoa; phylum Chordata; class Actinopteri; order Spariformes; family Sparidae; genus Spondyliosoma; species Spondyliosoma cantharus. The sequence continues at coordinate 35,504 of OMLP01013254.1, read as the reverse complement.
AATGTGTTTCTGAACAACATTACAGACCCTAGCTTTAATAAGAAATTGCACTTTGGGGAAGTTTAGACAAAAAATGGTTGGTTGGCTTTGGTAAATAAATCTTTCATACTTGGTTTTACTTGGGACACAAACCGCGTCCTGAATGAAAGTCCTGTGTGAGATTGGAGTTAGTGTCAAGCTGGTGTGTCTCATACAGATGAGAGGACTATCTGAGTTTGTATGAGAGACTGGCGGACATGATAAGAAGGTATTTAACAGCGTGGGAATGAGACCAGGGCATTATTCACCTTGGTAGTGCAGACATAGTATTTGTCACCAACAGGGTAATTTGTAAAGAGCTATTGTGGATAAATATGAATATGGACTTTATTACCGGACTCTGCATTTGGATGTTAGACCTCAGAAAAGAGCCCAGACAGATCAAATTGGCAGTCAGGACTGGAAGGCTCTACAGCAGGTGATTAAAACCGCCCAGTGCATCATTGGTACCCATCTACTGAGCATAAGTGACATCGGTGAATTGAGATGTCTGCACAAAGCCCAAGGGATACTCCTCAATTCATCCACCGCACTCACTTGTATAAAATAGTTTATCTTTCTGTTTTACTGTTACGTAGCATAACGGGACTAAACTTTTTACATTTTACAACCCTGGTTGTGAAATGACAGTGAATGAACCTTTACCTTTTCCTGTAACAGCAAGATCAACAAGCACCCACTGCACAGTATATGCTGAGTGATCAATGCCCATCAAGTTGGCCTTTAAGCTCACTGTCATTTTGAGTGGTTATAAAGCTTTATGAAAAAGGGGATTTGGGAAGGAGCTCATAAAATTACATTCCTCTACAAGAGAGTGAATTTGTCTGAAACTCACCTGTCAAAAAGTAACCACTGATTGTGTTTTCTTTTGGTTTTGCGAGATTTCCTGTGTGTTATGTCTGAGGTTTAGTGTATTTGGTTCTGCTCTGTGTCTGCTTTTATTCCTGACAACAGAGGGCTATTACATACAAAGTCTTTTTTTAAGATCGAATAACACTAATCTTCTTCTCCTTAAGGTCCCCGTTTGCCATGGTTCCAAATCGTATTTTTTCCCTTTGCCTAATATTTCTTTCACTGTGTTTTTCCTTATTTTGTCTCCCTTGTTCCCACTCCGGTGAAGCAGGAAAACCTTTTCTCCGCTGCAGAGAGAAAGAGTGGCATAAATCAGCATTAAGTTGTCCCGTGTGTCAGAACAGAAATCCATTCTCATACAGTCGAACATGTGAATACACACACACATACGGCTTAGTAAAAGACGAACCTCAGGAATATTTATGGATAATATGTAGCCCTATGGATACAAGTGTATACAATGCCATTGACTTAAATAGTACTTAGAAGGTTGCCTGAATGGTGGTTTATGTCCCAAATTGGTACTAAAAATTCAAATGTGAGATTGTCTATCTTAAATCTAAACACAGCAACTTTTGAAAAAACTAACAGCTTTGCAGGCGAAGAGGTACTTTATGAACCTGACAGCACCAGTTAAAGCTAAGACGGTCTGCAGACATCATATGATGAGCGCTCAATAACTCTTTCCATCTCTGTTTCCAAACGTAGATTACTGCTCCATCCTTCCAATTACTTTTCCCCTGATATCTCATGAAATGAGCCTAATGACTGAAAACTCAAATACAAGCTTTATTCACTTAAGGATTATGTGAAACAGGCAAAACTAAACTGTATGTGACACTGAAATAGTGCGATGGAAAGTCTAACTCTGACACGAGTGCCAAATTTAATTGTACATTAAGTAAATGTTTACTTTTTAGCTGAAGTGTTTCTCATTTAATCATGACTAAAGCCTTTTCCAACCTCAGGGAAAGTTGCTTTTAATTTTGGAGTCATCATCGTGTCATATTGTAATTGCACTTTGTTTAGCTAATTTGTCGAACTGCTTCGAGCCTATAGACTTTTCCAGAGGAGTATTTTGATTCTTATTCAGCGTTCACTAACCACCTCCCCCAGTTACTGTGGCTACGTTTGTCAAACTTTCCATTCTCACATATGCTAACCAAAATGATAACAAATTACCACACAAAGGTCTTTGTAATGTTTTGAACAATAGGACTTTTATATCTGACAGAGGTATAAAAAAAAAAAGAAAACAGGCATTTGATCTCTGGGCAGGGACTGTCGACTTTGCTGTCTGGCATTTTTATAATTAAGCAAATTAGCTGGCTAGCTACAGCTAAGAGTTTGTTTGACTAACATTGTCTGCGGCTTAATGTTTCCAGCTGACTAGTCATAAATATGCAGTTGATGAGGATAGAACGGTCGATGCTAAACCTGTAAGCCCTGTCCAAGGCAACAAGACAACGCCCTCAGCGGGGAGAAGCCATGCAAGCGAACAAAAAAATCAAGAAACAGCTTTAAAGAATAAACAGAGTTGTTGTAATATACATGCGATGAGAAAATACGTCAGACCAAACTGTTATTTCATTCTAGTCAGTGACGTGTTCCTTGGTATTGGAAGTAGGTTATTAGGTAGTAGATAGTAAGCTTGTTAGCTGGATATGCTAATGAATAGGAGGGCCAAAAAATTCACCACCACCAAAACTGTGTGTGGTGCCTAATATTTTATATCTTTTTGACAACTAACAACAGACTTAAATAGAGTGGTGCAGGTTTGACGCACTTTCGTAGGCTAACCCAGAAGTTAGCATCACCCTGGTTCCCCCTTCAAAAAGTCTATGGGATATTCCATTGGATTCTGGATTATTGCAGAAGCACATTATTGTTGTTCAGCAAGATACAATTCACAGATAAACACCACTTTTGTGATTTTAGAGGCGGAAATTAAATCGCTAGAAGTAAAAAGCTAATGTTAACCATTAAACGGACTACACTGCGGTCACATGACTTACACGTCACCACCACTAAGCGTCTAACAACACAATTAATGTCTGTTACAACTTCTGTAGCCTCATTTAGCCATTTGTTAGCAACAAAACCTGTAAATAAATCTTAAGCCTTTGGAAACCACATGCCTTATTTCAGGTATTTAATTGAAAGCCTAGTCAAACAGCCCCTTGACTCTGAGACGAGGGAACTAGAAGTGCAAAAATGCTAACTAATTTCCGTGTTTTTAGGCTCATTACTTACTCTATATTGTAGTAAGCTTCTTGTGAAGATGGGCTGGATCACTACAATGGTCTTTTGTTTTTTCTAACACACATGGCACTACAGACTGTGTCTGCCGGCCAAGGTGCCACCATGGGCTCCCTCCATCCGTGCTCCAGCTGAGGGTGTTGTGCTTTAGTTCCTTTTCCCTGGCTCAGGGTCATGATGGTGAATCAGCTTTTCTCCAGAGATTTGATGGGCTTGGCAGGTCGTCACTGAACACTTGGGTAATGTTTGTGCTGTGCTCATTCCATCAGCCTGCTGGTTCAAATTTCACATTCCACCTCATGGACTAACATGTGCTCATCACGGCCTTCAATGTTGTCAAAATCTGTGACCGCAACACTGCCAAGGCCGGCTCTTTCCAGGGCAGACAGCCCCCACCCAACAGCACCTAAAGCTACTTGGAGAATCTTTTCCATACCGCATCTTCAGTTAGACACTACATACAGAGGCTGCTTGTTTTTCAACTAGTAATGATTAAATCATATATTTTCAGAAAAGTTCAGCCTGAAATTTACATCCCCAGAAACAAACTTTTCCTTTTCGATCCGTGCACATTTCCCACCACATCGTGACATCCCTGAATACATTTAATTAAATATTCACTGTTTCTCCATCTTTCAGTCCATCTTCTACCTCCACCCAAACGGTGATGACAGCATGTCACACACAGATGAAAGTTGCGTATATTCTCCATCCCCGGGGCATATGGTGGAACATACGATACAGCAAATAGCAGGAAGGGAGGGGCGAGGCAGGAAAGACGAAAAAGCGGATTGGTATGGATGATTGATTTTGTGGAACATTGGAGCCGTCAGATAAATGTTCATTCATGCTGTCGGCTCTGGGTTCTGGATTATACCGCTGTCTATTAGGATCCTGGACAATTTAACACTCCTGGAATACTCGATGTTCCCCATAAAATCAGGATTACAAAGAGCATATTGGTCACCAGTTTTGCCATATTTCTGGGCCGTATTTTTAAGGAGAGATCTAGACTTGGGCCGGAGGATCAGGAATAAAGAGTTTTATTATGAGTGGGTTTTTTTTACTTGAGAAATGAAAAACCAATAAATTATACTGCAGAGGACAAAAAAGTAACAGTTTTGAAGAGATTTTCAGATCCTCAGATGGATGTGTCATTTTACACATAGGCGTGTGCTGTTTGACGTAGACACATCTTGAGCTGCTTTTCACCACAACATGTGGTAATGTGATTTCTCTGTGTAAATCTTTGTCACATGCTGCGCTGAAAGTTTCTCATCACCTGAAGAAAATGGTCCCATTTGAAAAGCTGGGCCAAGACTGATTTTGGCTCAGCTTCTTCGCAAAATGGTCCTCATGATTGATCTTCGTCTAGATTGAATTTACATTATACTATTTCAACAGTTTCTCAATGGGATTCTCTCCGTGCACTGGAGGTAACTCAGGGAGATGTTGATACTATATATTATTAATGTTTTTGTCAAATCAATTCCGTCTCTTTTCAAATTGACTTTCCAACCCTCTCTAATGTCATTTTTTAACCACTTACTATGCAATATATGTTGATCATTCACCCCACATTTTTAAAGGTTATGAAAACTGAAAACTTTCAAAATTATGATGGAAAGTTGGGTGAAGTTTTTTTACTCCTACAAACATTTTTGGGACTTCTGGGACGTTGCAGCATTCTCCTGAACAACTGAAGTAGATGGGGACTTTAAAACATTGAAAAAACAACCAAACAAAGTAATTCAGGTCCCCGGCAGCCCCAACATCCCAAATTGATTCGAAAAGACATTATTCACCACCTCAAACAATGGTCGACCTTGTGCACCCAGTTCAGACAGGGTGTGCGTTAACTCTTTTTTTGTTTTTTTAAAACATGTCCCTATCCTCTTCACCTGCTCTCGCCCCTGGTCATGTTTTGTGGAATACAAAACTTCACTCGACTTTCCATCCGCACAGGGGTAAGTTGATAACGACTGTATTTAAATGTTTTGCGCGAACGTATCCTTCATGTATTCCTTACAAGATTAACACAAAAGCCAATCTGCCTCCGGTGGGTGTTCTTTGACCAGATTTGTTTGACAGGAGTTAGCAACTTAAGCAAACAACTGTGGAAGTGTGCGATATAATCTTGTGCAACCATCAACCCTGTCAAACCAGTGAAAAGAGCACAGACATAAACACAAATAGAGCATTCTCCTATGTGTAATAGTCTCAACTATTTGACTTGGGAACATTTTTCATTAAACACAATTCACATATTTTCAGTTTCAGTCACACACCATTGTCTTTTTCTGCCATACTTTTCCCAGAATTATTATTTCTCATCTTAACTTGTTTAGCTTCTGACTGGGACCAAGCGACATCATCGCTGTAGTGTAGCTGTAACAACACACACTCATAGCGGTTGTTCAGCCCATTTGCACTGATAAAAGACTGTTTAGCTTCTCTGGAAGTGGATAAATTAGAGCCACAGGAGCTACAATAACTTTCCTCCATTTCGTCCTTTCGTTCTTTATTGTTTCGCCATCTCCCCACTTTCTTTCACACACACATCTGTTCTTATTTTCACTCCTCCTACCAGCCGGTGTCTCTTTCTCTACTTGTCTGATGGGCTAAATCTGTCACTGTCCTGTTAGAGAAATAAACAGAGCGCCACAGTAAAAAAGCATGAGGACAGAGAGCGACTGTGCTCTGGTCTCACTGGTTCTGATGAGAGGAGCAGACAGAGTGCTGGCAAAACTACAGTTGTCTGGGAGAAAGGGACCATTAGGAAGAAAACATTACGTTGTCAAAGCAGAGCAGAAAGGTCAGTCAAGATGCACCAGGGATGCTCTGCGACGAACAGAGCCTTTCTCCTGTGAAGACAAGAGACAACCCCCAGGAAAGCAGTTTATATTTTGGCATACTATATATATCTGTGTTGTAGAAAGTGGGGGGTTTAACTCGCCATCTGTCCTGTATAATATGGAATTGTCCAGACATGGCAAAGAAGAGGGTCTGGTAAGTCAGAATTTGCTGAAGAGAATGCCATTTACAGTGACAGGCAAGTTTCCTGTTACTCTTCGTCATCATGAATTTTGCCTTATGATCATTTCACTAAGAAATAGCAACCTGTCGTTTGATATTTTAACAACACTGCTCTGTGTTAAATTACTTTCTTTCTTTTTTTTAATGAAAAATTAACCTTTAAATCGTGTAGCTGCCATATTACATTTGTCATTAAAGAAAGTTATGTATAAAAAGCACAAATTTGTGCATTAAAAAAAATCACACAAATGAAGTGTCTGACACCCAATCTCATGGGGGAGGAGCCCCAGATTTTTTTCCCCTGGGCATGAGGCCACTGAATTTGGTTAACTTTAACTAGCATTAGCCATCTCTCTTTCATGGGTCCAGATGTGGTGATGGCAAATGACAAGACTGTAAAAACTCACTTCAATGGGTTGTACTGTAACCGTAGCACTTTGTACGGCAGCCCATGATTGAAATAACAATTTGGAGTAACATATTGGCTAACCAATGGAGTGCTTAAATCACAGATGGTACCAAGCTAATGGCTAACAGTATCTGAACCCGAACTGGTTGACGGCAGGGCATGGTAACCTTATAATTGCAATTTTTTTTATCACATAAGTACAAAAGGTGACACAGACTTAAATGGAAAGGCTATATGTATATATATACTGATTTCATAGACTTGAATCTTCGTGTCTTTGTCTCTGCTTTGCAGCTTTCTATGATGCGCTTAATTAAATCTAAGTCACTCAATTCTGCGTCACGGAATCTTGTTCCATTTACTTTGTCTCTCATGATAGTTTTTATTAAAAAGGACAGATATGTAGAAGAATAGGTGAAGCTACTGCACTGCTCCCATTTCCATTATTCAGAGAGTAGAGTAGTGACAAAACCCTTTGAAATGTAGGACGTGGACATGGTTCAATGGCGACTTTCAACCTCAGTAGTTTAATGGACTCTGGCCACACTCCTGGAACAAATAAAGTCCCGAAGCGCAACAACTGAAAATAATTTTGGTCATTAGTGGCAGGATCAAAGTCCACCCTCGCACAGATTCATGGTCTTCATTTAGAAACAAGGATTTGCTTCGGGGCACAAAATCATTGTGGTGATAGTTGGCCCTAAGAGATCATATTTGACTGGGGTTTAAAGGTTTCTGCCAGTCTCAGCCTGTTAATCCGGGTAGCCACAGTAGCTTGGAACCCTGTTAATATTTAGTCATGGTCGCGTGTCTGGAGGGTGAGCCGATTACCACTTAGGTAGGTGGGTGTGAGTCACGAAGTGGCCCAGCGGTCGATGGGTCAGAAAAGATCCGGGGAATGACAGGAGTAGCGACGCCTGGCAGGTGAAACAACAACCTCCGATGAATCACACAGAGCACAAGAAATGAGTGTGGGTATTGTAATAGTGCGATGTGCAGCACAGAGCATGTTGTGTGTGTGTGTGTGTGTTGGATGGACCAGTGATGAGAGAGGATCAGTATTTTTGAGGGGGAGAATATTTTGCATTGATGAGAAAACGACTGTGCAAATGTTTCAGCTGACCACACACACACACACGTGGACACACAGTGACCCATTCATCAGGGTCTGTGGAGTCTGGAAACTCCCCTGTCACAGCCAAACACACACAGACACACACACACAAGCAGTATATGCCGAAACACTGTGAGAAACATACAAACAGTTAGCCTGCTGAATCCGTCTGTCACATTTCATACACTTGAAGAAATCTGCAACATCGATAAATCTGTTGCGTTTGTCTGACATGCAAAGCTTCATATAATATTATGGGCCTGTTTTCACGCCATCTAAATCATCGAGGCCCACTTTGGCTAATTGTCGTGTTGTATGTTTTTGTACTTTTGGCTGAATTTGATTTACTGGTGGGTGTGGTGGGCTTTTGCACATCGCCAAAACCAATATAAGGGGAAGTTTAGTGCTTTTTAGAAAGGCCTAATTCATAAACCAGTAAGTGGAAAGTTTCAAGTGTAAATCACTTAAATCTTCCAAGGCAACAATCAGATTTTGTTCGTAATCGTTAATAACTTGTGAAATTCGTGTTCAGAAGTGTTTTTTTTCTTCTTTTTCTTTTTGACTCCTCTACAGAAAATGTTGATTTGCATTAGTGAACAATCTTCCTATTTTGCTAAAAACTGGAGTTGGCAATATGTTATAATTGGCCACTGGCTTATTCATACTCCAAGCATATAGGGGACAGAATATTACCAGAGTAACTGCACACTGTTCACAATCGTACTATCGCCTCTTGAGGTGAGGTAGCATGCTAATTTCAATATTCATCTCTGCAACACAAATCGCAGACATCCTTGACACAACGTAGTGTCGACACAACTGCATATCTTCACATCCTTTTAAGAATTTCAGTTAATTTTTTAAACTACATTATTTTTCCTCTATTGCTACTTTAATCTTGGCCTTAAAAAGTGCAGCGAGAGTTCGGAAGTTGGAAGAGAGACAGCCGTGGCAGGCAGAACATTCTGTCTGTGCATATTTCTATTCCTCCATCCACTGGAAATTGTTTCACTGACTTACCATCTGTCCGTTCTGCTGTCCAAAGCCGTAATGATAACATGACAGCGTAAACATAAACGATAATCTATGTAAATGAGTTTGCATTTGTAGGTTGGTTGGTTGCACGTGCAGCAGATTTTGTTTCACAAAGCTTCAGGAATAAGGAGGATCAGGGATATATCATTATCATCATCATTCAGTATCATCATCATATCATTATCATCATCGAGGGATATCAAGCTCTCCAATATCTGTTTTTTCCCCTAATTTCCTTTCTTTTTTTATCATAATTCGAAGCAATTTCCAGCCCTTGACTCTCCTACTCACTGGGGATTCTTGGCCAATGACTGGCCAATACACACACACACACACACACACACACACACACACACACACACAAACACACACACACCTTTATCTGATTTTACAGCTTTGTCCTTATATTAAGGTCATTCCTAGCATGCAGCTCAAACTTATAATCCAAATTTCCTGTAACTTTCTTGACCAAAACAACTACGCTACTCTTCCAATTGACCCAGTGAAAGTGGACCGGTAGCATGATTAGAGCTTTGACTTCAGACGTCTAATTTGGCGGCTCCTGTGATGGCAGAAAAGAAAGACAGTGAGAGCAGAGGGGAGGAGAGGAGGACTCGAAGTGAAGAGGAGGAAATTGGAACATTGTGTGACCACAGAAAGGCCATAGACAGTTTTAATATGCCCCACTAAAAAGGAGGGGAAAGCCAGAAAAACAAAAGGGGGTTTCGGCAGCGCCTCTTTCGCAAGCAAGCTGGCCAGCTGCTCAGGCAGGGTGCAGGGTGAGTGGGGCGTGTCACACATGGAGGCTGCAGGAATGTGATTTCCCGCTCGCTTTCTGCTTTTCCTCCTCTCCATCCACTTTCTCTTTCCAGATCTGTCTCTCAAACAGGTAGATCCCATCCATCAGCCAACCTGTTAACGGGAGTCAGCATACATCAGTAAAATTGATGCTTACCATCTTGAGGGGAACTTTTTTTTAGCTCGAACAAGGTGGTAGCAATAATGTGGGCGACTGCCTAATGTGTCCAATTTGTCAGACAGCTACTCAAGTCTCCTTACTACCATGGCGCTTTGAAAACGAACAGGCGTGACCATGACAAGTAGCGACCGCGACGGATCACAAACCCACATCAACCGCCTTAACTTCCGAGAATCCACACAGAGACTGGGGTAAATTAAGAAAATATTTCAGTCTTTTCTGCAGCTATTTCAATCATATTACGCTGCCCCGGAGGAGTGAAGTTAATTACTAAAGCAGAAACTTGGAAGGAAATGACCCAGTGGCAGGAATCAGGGACATCTAAGCCATATTTCTAGGAGGGACAGGGATCTACGGCGACCACACGGCACAGATCGACACTCACAGGAGCCGACATACATGCACAGAGACACGCACGGAGATCAGAACGTTTGCAGAAAAAACAATCCCAAAGACACACACACACAGCGTTCACATGACAAGGAAACACGGGAAGTTATACACACGTGTGTGGACATACTGGCACTGGCATGTTCCAGGATGTGTGTGTCCTACATTTACCAGAAACTGCATTAACAATAAAAACTCTTAACAAGATGATTATATGATTATTACTTTCTTGGCCACAGAGAGAGAGTTTAAATCGATGAAAGGGCAGCGTCGGTCAGAAGGAAATGACATGAAAGACTGAGGGAGGAGCCCTGGCCGCCCTTGAAGGGCTGTTACATTTTTTGTTTAAATTTCAAGGATTTTCTGATCTTTAAAGGCAGGAGAGACAGCCCTGACCTCAGAGACACCCATGCATGACCAGTATCTCTTAGTATTTACTGGTAATGTCCCCACAATTAAATCAGGCTTGTTCTTTTTGTTTAAGGGTAAGGCTGTAATACTCGTATTACTAATGCTGTTCTCTTGCTGACCTGACTTCAAACAGGGCCTTCACTTTCAGCACACACAATAAACGTCAAAGTCTTTTCTTCACGTTTTGTGGGAAGCTGCCTACCAAAACCGAAAATCTGTGAAACTTGGAAAGCTTGTTTCGATATGAGGTGTGAAGTGACTTTCTTGACACAACTTTTGTCGGGGAATGGCCTCCCACACCGTTGCTCAATTCTTACACTTCTTCACCTCATTCAAATTTTTTCCTCTCTCCGTGAAGGCTTTATTTACATTGTTTCCCGAACCCAAAGCATTGATAAATTATGTAAGACCATCAATGACCATTTGAACCTATATCCACACGCAGTTTCCAGATGTTCATTGATAAACTATGGACCCGATTTGGCCAATCCACTCACGCTGGACCACAATACTCAGCCATCTGAATGGGAGCATGACAGAGTGGCCTTCTCCCCAAACCTCACTGCTGCTTTGAACCTTTAGAAGGTTTAGAGAAAGACTTAGGAGCTCAGCTCATAATATGGTTACTGGTTAGCCACTAGCAACCACACTCTGCTCTCTGATGTTGCCTTCAGAGGCCCAACGCAGCTGGCTGATTTTGAGGCTTGGCTGAACGAAGCTCTTTGTAGTGTGGCAGGTTGCAAAAAGCAGGGAATGCCCCTTAACTGGATTCATGCCCCCTGAAGCTTGTTTCTTATCAAGAAATGGAAACAATTGCTACTTTAGACAAAGGAACTGTGTGACTCATTGAGTTGCAACATGTGTTAGAACAAGACGGTTCTACATAGTCAAATGCTCACTAAAGGTGGACTTTGTGTGGACTAATTGAACATGTGAAGAGAGGTAAACAAGCTTTGATTTCTCTGGTGGCATCTCACTTACAAACCTGCACAAAATCATTGTGAATGTAAACACTTTCTGACAACTTCTGTACAGCTGAAGCCAAGAAATACTTCCAAAAGAACTGTAATACATCTTAAAAATGAAGTAATCAAAACTGAATTGCAATAAAAGCTTTAACCCAAATAAATAAATAGATAAATAACTAAAATAAGCGTGTCAAAAACATTTAGGCCAGTTTTAATAGGTGGCTAGACTTTTCACCGGGGAATTACCAAAACCATAATCACTGGACTGTGCTGTGCTGTGCTCTTTGCGACTCTGCTCAGTCAGCCTCCTCGATCCACACTCTTCACATACATTTTACAATCTGCTTGTATCAGACTTTTTGTCATTATAGTCTGTGTTCTGTTTTGTTGATCTGTTCTGTACAAGCAACATCTACTGCATGTTTCTCCTTCCTTGGAGAGGGATCCCTCCTCTTCCTGAGGTTTCTTCCATTTTATTTTTCCCCTGCTGAAAGGTTTTTTTTGGGAGGGAAGTTTTCCCTTAATCAAAGATGGAGGGTGTCGTACACCACACAGATTGCAAAGCCCAATGAGGGAATGTAATTTGTGACTTTGGCCTAAATACATTTGACTTGACAGGCCTCTGACAAAGTACAACTAAGCAGCCTGCCTACACAGAATCACTAGTGAGCAGTACAATCAGCCCAGCCAGAGAATGACATGAATGTCAGCCAGCAAAATCGTGGATTGCAAGTTTGTTGATTTAGGATCATACGATAGTAAGTTAGACTGGCTGGACTAATTAATACCTAACTTTAAGACTATATTTCACCCATGTCCATGTGGGGAAACTGAATTTAACACTCTAAATTGCCCTTAAGTGTTAATGTATTTTGCCGCTGATGTAGTGATAGAGTGGGAACATATCCAGGCTCTTTTCCTGCCTTTTACCCAAAACATTCTGGGAAGGCTCCAGCCTCTTTTTGACCCTCAGCAGCTATAGGGTGAGTTTGACCAAAATTAACAAATCACACTGTCTAGCAGAGGTAGTTATGTGGTGTTGCCAGAATAATTGCCTCCAAGTCTGCGTAGGGAGGAAGTCTGGGTCGATGAATGGGTCAAATACAAGATTTAATCAAGGGTACTGCTGTTTAATGTCCTGTGTGAAAGCAAAGTGCAACATTTTGTCTTAACGTACGTGAGTCAACATACTTAACTTACTTTACATATGTAAAATAACCTGCATACTTTACTTATATGCGTTACTAACATTCTTATGTTAACCAAATCATGATCCTCGCTAATGCCAAACTCTTACACCTAACCAAACTGCAAACGTCACCTGAAATGTTTCTCAGCAAGCTTTACTCAAATGATGCAAACTGTAATTTTTGGCAGGTAGCTGGTCCATCGCATGCTTTTGTACGATAGGTGTAGTCCTGCTGGAGCAAACCGGCGTGAGGAAATAAAATGTTCACAGTTTTCATAATCTGGTTGAAAATCACATCAGAATCAGAATCAGAATTTCCTTTATTTGTCCCGCAAACGGGGACATTTCTTCATCACAGCAGCCAAGGACAGTGCAATTGTAATAAACAATAATATATACACATATATATGTTAATCACATGTGAATAGCCAATCATCACTATAGCGTCTGCCATGCAAGACAGTAAAAAACAAAACAAGAAACAAACATAAATCAAATTTGCCACTGTAGAAACAGTGGCTACCGACCTTCAAGCCATAACGTAACCACCTGCGTGCCAGCCTGCTCTTGCGTCACATTTGCACGTGCTCTGGTACTTCGGACAAACCAATTTCTGGGAGTGACTGCACCCAGCTGTCATTTGCCAAGAAAATATAAACATATTCCCCCTTAAAACCACAAGTTGGAATTTTGACATTTCTGATTTGTTTACTGAGACTCATTCTGTAAATTAGTAAGATTTACATTTCAGCTTTTTTAACTTCTTGACAGTGCCAAGCCAGATCTCTCTGCATCCAACCTTCATGTACAGATGTGACACTGGTATCAATCATCTCATTTAACTTCAAAAAAAGTCTTAAAGCCATCAAACATTTTCTTTCAATGTGATTGGTCCACCTTAATGAGCCTAAATTGATCGAAGTGAAATAAAAAGAACTGAATCAAGTTGAACCCAGCTCAGTAGTTCTGGCTACCAGTCTGATGTTGTTCGCAGGACTTCTGGGAAATACAACAGGAATAGGGATTGGTCAACATCACAGTGTGAAAATGTTCAGCCACAGAGAAACCCATGATTCACCCACTAAATATGTGGTGTCTCAGTCCAGTCATACACCAAGGATATCCTGCCTGTCTTGGTTCGTTGACAGAGGAGATATGACACTTTCACATCAGTGAGTTTGTGTCAGTGAATCATGCCAGTTGGTTAGGTTTGTGCTTTCACACCCTAAAAGAACCACACCCTAACACACACATTTTGTTAGGGTGCCCTGCACGGTGTGACTATGAAGAGCTTGGTTTCAGTAGGAAGGCTTACCACTCCCTTCCACTTCATAACCTTTATGAAATATCTGGCTTCTGACTCTTGTGTTTGTCACTGCAGTAATGGTCTTGTTAAAGCTTGGCGAGATTTATATAAACTTACTAGATGTTTCACACGTTGATGCTTCCTCGTGGGCTATGGAGAGGTGAGACATCTGCCACCTCCGTGAAAGCAGACTGCTGTCAATACCTTTGAGTCTCCTTCTCACGCTGCACACTAGCTGCAGCTGTTGAAGTACTTTCACTAGACCTATTTGGTGCCTGCCAGTCATGCTGTGCCATAAGAAAACAATTGTGTTCCAGGCGATGTGTCTCTGTGCGATCGCCCCAGTTGATCGCATAGCTCTGTCTCTTGCTTCAATAGTCTCAAATGTACTGTCTTATGATAAGTGTATGTTAGTGTATGTGTGGCTGTGTGTGTGAAAGGGTATTAGGTGAAACACTCATTCTCATATTTTCTCTTGGTTGATGATTGTTTGGCTGTCTGTTTCAATAAACCTAATGAACCAAAACTATGAGCTGAACCTACTTAAACTATACAGAACATGAATTGTGTGCCTTTGAGTAATCAGATCTGTCCTTGCTAGATTATTGTTTTAAATGAGACACCCACAGTTGTCTTGAATCCAACCTAATTCCGATAGATGAACTAGATGAAAGATGAAATAGATGGAAAGGCTGCTCTATTAAAATGTTGTATCATTTCTGCCTTAAGAATCCGGCAATAGTGCTGTGAGTCAAGCTCTCCTCGGCTGGAGGTGAGCTGCAGAGGGGATGATGTATGACAGCATGCGCCGTCTTCATAAAACTGAGTGAAAACCCTTGTTGGCTGGCATTAGCATCGTAAACACACCTCGGCTGTTAACAAAATTGGGAAAATGCATTCGGCCATGTTTACGACAGATACCAGGGAAATGTGAGGGGGATAAAAACTCCAATTTGAGGATTTCTCCAACCGCAAACATATACAAACATGGCAGTAATTAGGACAAACAAGGCAGAAAGTGTGCAACAGTGTGAAAAGACCAGCTCAGATTGTATGCATTAAGAGTAGGATTGTGTTATGAAAAGTGGGCTGGGGCTTGATTTAGTAGTTGTCAGAAGATCTGTTGAAGGTGTGCCCTCATGACTATTGTAGCTATGTCAAAGCACGCTCCTGCATGAGACCTTTTTTGATCACACACCGCTCAATTACATTTTGCCCATTTTGCAAAGATTTCACAACAGCCAGGTGTGAAAGGATGCCATGCCCAGTGATTTCAATAGAGATAATGAACATTTATGCGATGGGTTTTTAGAAATGTACTAAGCAGAACATTTCGTAAGTGAAAAGTAAGCTTGTCAACAGTGATTGACTGGGAACGGCCCTTGAAGGCATACACCGGGCCCGTTTTCCAAAACACACAGTAACCAAATGAGTTGTGATACTCTGTGAAAACACATAAACAATCATTTGTTATAACACCCAACAGTTGACTCAGTTTAAGGCTAGAAAAGGCAACAGTAAACAAAACTTTTGAAGAGCATTGACACAGTAGATTTGAAGATTGCTTCAGCTCGAGTGAGGTGTCGATGGGACGCACATGTACAAGTCTATGAAGGAGCTGATTTACAACAACAAACACAATGTGATCGAGGGATGATACAACGTAACCAAACCACTAACATTTACTATCATAAATTGATGAATTTGGTCCAATAACATTTGGGAAGTCTAGTGGTACTAAAACAATAAAAAAAAACAGTCTATCCCGATTCCAATATGCGGGGGCTAAACCGGAAGTGAGCTGGCTCCACTAGTGGAAGTCACTAGTGCGCAAGGTCCATGGGCCTGACGATGTAGACGATCAGGGTGATTATTAAGCTGGGAAGTTAAGCTTTTTCGGCTTCATGTGCCTTTGAGCAGTCTTCACAGGATGGGTCAACGCAGTTCACTTCCTGTTTACTGTATCAGCTACAGGGACAGAACTGATTAACTGAGCAAGGAAATGGTCAAATTCTTGGCCAACTGCCTCAGAGTCGCTAGTGTACAGGTGCTGTTATTGGACTGAATGTAAAACGAGTCATTTAACGGGGGTTGTGATGTTCAAAGAAATGTATCCACCACTTCTCTCTCAGCCTTGTTACTGCTACATGATCTCAGACACATCCGGATATTAAACTCAACTTGTAACACAGAGACAGTATTTGTGAGTTTGCATTGAACAAGTCAGGGAAGTAGCAGATCCCTCCTCCCCTAAAGTATTTAGAATGAACCTTTATTTTTGCATGTGTTTTTTTTAAGCACAGATTGCTTGCGAAATGAAAGGAAATCAAAACATTTCATCATTTGTACCCTGTCACTTTTGATCAAATTCAGCAATTCTGCCTCTCCATACACTGCCAATGTTAATGTATCCCAGTATTACATTCAGCCCTTATTTAACCTTTACTAAGCTTACACACTTTTCTCACCACTGAAATGTGTCAAGATTTATGCACCATTATCAGCTACTGTGGGAGGTGCAAGACGTTTTTCGTTAAGTGCAGTCTGACATTGATTCTTCAAGTAGGTGATGACGTTGTTAATTGAGCTTTCGTCTTGTACTAGATCTTTTAGTGATGTAATTTCCTTGTCAGTAATGCAAAAACACCGTTCTACATCTGTTTCATCTGTCCACCATGACTCCAATCTCGCAAAAGGCCAAACCTCAATTTAATCAAACTCACAGATGTCTGGAGAACATTTTAGGAAAAAAAATCAGCTTAAGAGCTCCACATAAGGACTTCAGCAGCCATTGAACTGACTGAGTTTGAAATTCCTGCCCGAAGAAACAACGCTTCAGCTAGTCTTCTGCTGGGGTACAAACTAATGCTCTGTGGTGTAGTTTTATTGGTTTGGAGTACTGTGTAACACACACACACACACACACACCAGCCATTATGTGTTCCAGGCCACACGGATCTGCCAGCCTTTACAGTAGCAAACCCATGTTTAATCACCAATTACACAAGCTAACTCTACTGCTGTTATTGTAAGTTACAAGCTATCATGCCAGCTAGTGCCCACATTGTGCTTTATGGGCCCAATCTGAACTGCCTATTATTAAGGCCAAGGCATTCTGCTTAAACATTATCTTAAGACGGCATCAGTAACAGCAAGCTGTTTCTCTGAATAATAGCATGGTGTCCGTTGTTTGTCTACTTGAAAATGCCTGTACAGTAGTTGAACAGAAACATGGCTGAAAAGAGGAAGAGCGGAGCACAAGTTGAAGACATTTCAGACATGTAAGAATGATTTCTGGTAAGTTGAACTAAAATAATTGTAGTAACTCTCCTATTGTATAATATTTGTGGTATAATGCGGTGTAAGAAGATTGTTCTGTGAGGCTGTACCATAGATTGTAGGCAATATAGATAATTATATACAACCTATGCGCTAGAAACAATGGTACCTGGCTTAATACTAATGCCACGCTCACATTAATTACGCTAACGTGCTCATGTTTAGCAGCATTTTTTACCACGGTCCAACTCGACCCTGGAATGTTAGCATGCTAGCGTTTGCTTATTTCTACTAAACACAAAGTAGCGTCCAACTGAGGCCGATGGGAATGTTTCTTGCAGTTACCTTCTTAAATCAACAAATTGAGAACGTGAAATGTCAACCCAACCGCCCAAATATATTTTTTTCTCTCGTCAGCGCAGTCCTTATACTCTGTTTAGGTTTAGGTACTTAAAGTACTTGCTAAGGGTAAGGAAAACATCATGGTTTGGCGTAAAATGCCCTGTTTTGGCAGCCCCTGATCACAAACGGAGATGGTATGACTTCATGTGACAAAGTGCATTGTTGGCTGTTAACGCTATATGAACAGCTGACAATGCAAGCCAAAGTGAAGCAACTGTGGACTGACAGTGAATAATTCATCATAGGCTTGCATACGATTCAAAGAAGTTATTTTGTTTTCCTAAAGTCAGCTTAGTGGTATCGGTCATTGTCCAGGTGTTGTGGTGAAATGCTAACGTCATTTAGCAAATCTTTTTGAGCTGAGTTATGGGTTAACTTAAACACTAACCGGCGCTACCAATGACCTGTAACTTAAGAGCACAATATGCCTCTTTGAACCGCTACGCTCGTATGGTAGTCTTAGGCAGTCAGATTTGATATAGGAACGCACCCATGATATCACCAAAGTCACAGAATAAGCGTGGCTAAAAACATACCACAGCAAGGACAAGATGTCAACCAAATAGAATAACAGAATAAAGATTTTGTGTCTCCAGTATATAATCATTTTGCAGCTTATTTTCCATGCTGTCTGAACATTAAAACCGCTTTGCCACCAGAAGAGAAAAGAACACTTCTTTCTGTGGTTATTCTTAATTACCTGTGATGCATTAGAGCTAATAAAGGCGATGAGAAATCTCTGCCAACCATTACAGCAGCAGACCTCACTGTTTATTCACCTCTGACACATACTGTAAGTCTTCTCCTCCACTCCACCACCCGTTGCTTAGCATTACTAGCAGTAGCACTGGTTGGCCCACACACCAATTCCTGACCAGACTGTTCTCCTGGCTGGCCCACACTGGCTTCCCAGCACCGAGCCACTGTGTGATTCCACTGGAGAACATTCATTTATGCTTCCCATTGCCTTTGAATGTGGAAATAAATAGTTTCCGACCAGACGGGGTTTGCTAAACTGTTTTTAGGGGCATCACCAGAGCGTTGCTGATTATGGCCTCCAAGGCTGCATTTACAATGTTTAACTGTTTACAGTGCAGACATGTTCTCTGAGAGGATGCCTACTTATAATCAATCCTGATGGAGGCTCGTTTCCTTGTTTCAACACCAAGTCCTGTTTCGACATCACTTCTGGACAACAAAGAGGAAAAACAAAATAATCAGTCTGAACTCTAAGCTCGTACAGTAAATCGATGACAAATGCAAAGTGGAATTTCATAATATCCAGCTCATATTACACTACTACATAATGCTATGTATTTTCCCTGCGTCATTCCTCCTGTGCGTGCAGTTCATGGAGATGACAGGATAGATGGTAAAACAATAAGATTACACTGCTTTACCGCAACAGGAATGCATCGAATGACCTCAAGCTGTCCTTAGCCTCCACAAAATGAAGTGTCCGACCCACTGTATGTTGAGAAAGGATGTTGAGTTATTCTCTCGAGCAGGTCAGACTGGTTATATTTTACAGCGAGGCAAATTTAAGGGAAATACCCCGAATAGCTGTCTGTAATTCAAGACCTTCATATTAATCTGAACCTTGAGAGAGGGAAGAACAGCTGTTTGACTGGTGTGGATGTGGCACTCACATAAAATACTGAAATGATTATCTTGTACCTTTTACAAAATATCTTTTGACTGGTGACTGTGCATCTCACAGCTCAAACTTAAGAATTAGGTTTCAAATGGTGTCATTCCCACTACGAAGTTGAATTTTCTGGATTGACATGGACATATGGAATTACTTTATGAGTACTCTACAAACTGATAAAAGCCGCAACACCTGTCAAGATTTTCACATTCCAACCCATGAGTACTCAGTACTCATGTGTCTTCATGCTACCTCCTACCTCCCTAGTTACTGCTCCCTTGCACAGTTCACGCCCATTTTTGATTGTGGGCTTTTTGATCTGAACTACGCTCCTGTCAAGTTTTTTAACGGCATTGTGCATGGTTGTGACTAAAATCTGAAAAAATACTGAAAGGCCAAAAGCGCTGACAGCATCTGACATGTGGTATCATAGTACATCTATTGTTTTAAGCGGCTGAACACACATCAAAAGAATTTTGAAACTGTCTTGACCCTCATACTTGTTTCAATTTTGGAAGGTCAGATGAGGACCCAGTGACCGTAGATGCTTTTCTGTACCCATTTGGAGAGAGCTAAAAGGGGGGAAAGAAACTGCTGCGAGAGCAAGAAGGCAGGAGGAGAAGAGACTATTAGCTAAGTAAAGTAAGTAACAAATATGGCCAATTATGACTTAAATGTATTAAACTTATTTATTTGCTAAAAAATAAGTTATTGACCCTTAATAATAAATCTTTTTTTATAAAGCATTGCATTGCTGTCAACTTTGCTATAAATTTACCTTTTTTAAAAAAACTTTTTTTTTTTACATAAATGTGTTTTTTACACAATTTTAATGATCTGACAGATTTTTAGAAAGTGCTACCAAATATACACAACAAGAAATCAAAGACACAGAAAAAAAAATACAGAGGACATGACCTCAGTGTACTCAATGGTGGCTACAGTCCTAATTAGGTATACCATTGGAGCATTTTATCTCAAATGACATGCGTGTCAGTTATCGCTTTCACCGTGTGACAGACACACACTGAAAACATTACCAGCTGACACTGTCGTGGCTGGTAACAATGTTCTCTAATTATGGAGACATATTTTTACTTTAACAACCAAGATCACAGAGAAACTTGCAGGAAATTTGCTAGAAAATTAGGAGTAATCCAAACATCACACCCTTTGAACACATCCAGTTTAATGAAAAACATAAAATCTGGATAATCTTAGGTAACGGCTGTTTAAGTGTTTGTGACAGCAGAGGCTGTTAATTTGAAGATGCAACGCACAAGTTTGACTAATAATCACGTTCACATTGTTTTGGGCTTGCAACTCAAAGAGGAGCTGTGTTCATTATGGCATGTGATTTCGTATTAATTACAATCATTTGACTAAAAAAAGTTAAATTATGCTATCATCACATTTTTGACATTTGTGTCAGTTTAGTCTATTTCAGGTGAACAGAAACTAAAGGCTATTTAGTTTTACTTGATGAAAATATACAGTCATCCACCTCTGTTGTATTCAAGTGTCCCAGTAAGTCTTGACAGTGTGGCAGTGAGCCAACATGCACAATACCAGGACCCTCAAACTGGTGCAGCCAAATGGAATTCAACCATCCTCGATTTACATAATTAATTATAAATACACCTTTCCTACTGCGACATATCAACACAACTTCTGTTTTAAAAGCCTATACAATGAAATACAGGGAGGTTCAATCATGACGTTGACAAGGGTTGTTTTTCAGTGTGACCAGAAAATGTATGTCTTTGGTTGTTTAAAATTAAGATTGAATTGTTATTGAAATTCTACATACAGGACTGTAGGAATACACCGCCTTCACTCAGTTCAGACACATGTTTCAGATTATTCCTTTCATTAAGCATGTGACAAATAATCTGAAACATGTGTTCTAAAATAAATAAATAAATGAAACAAGCCTGTCTGAAAGCTCTGGAAATAAACAACCTTGAAAACATCGCACTGACTAAATAATACATTACAGCTTTAACAGCTGTCTCATTACACCACGCTCACAGCTCAAAATACAATTTACCAAACATGTGAATCTTGAAGGACCTTTTCAGTCCAAGCAATGATTTGGATAATGACTATGTGCAGTAACTGTGTCAGACGCTGAAGCACAGCTTCTCTTAGCTTGACACAAAAGTTAAGACAGTTTTACGACCTACTACCTGCTCCAAGATGAACATTACAGAAACCAAAAGTCATCAAATCTAACTTCATCCAGTGAGAGCTGAGAGAGACGTGAGGCCCGTGGCTCCACCATGTACAAAAACAACAAAACCAGAGTTTGTAGAAAGAAATTAGAACATCTTGATTACATCTGATGCACTGCTTTGAGTCCCTCAATTTCAGTGTCTAAAAGTCAAATACAAGGGGTGAAGAGAGGGTGTATGGACATAGACTGCCACCAGCCGCTGCCTTTATTATACTAACAATGCGAGTCGCCAAGGTCGGACATTTTTTAAATGCTTCTCATAGCTCCATTGTAATGTAAGCCATATTACAATGCAGCTCTCTAAGGGAAAGGGGAAATAACATTAAAACAGATAGATTTGGTAAAATACAGTAATACATTACAAGTTACTCAGATTACAAATGTCCCAAAAACAAAAGAAGCACAGGAGAAGGAGAAGACCCTGTGGGTGCTGCTGGAATAAAATAGAAAAGTGTGACCAAAAGAGGATTCTTAAGAAAGAGCTTGTGACCTGACCCTACCTGGCACCCCCTGCTCCTGGGGTGTCTGGATTACCTAACTTCATGTGTACTTTCTGTAAAACTGTTCCTGGCCCAGTCTCCAGGTAGCTAGGCGAGTGCCTCAACAGTTGGCATCTGTCAAAGACAATCGCACCGACCACAGACCTGGACTGACAAGATAGTTGAATGTAACTTGTCCCTCTAGAACGCATCACCATGGACTGGAGCTGGATCAGGAGCTGCTACACTCAGGATAATCAGGATGCCAACCAGTAAGTGGGATGGGCGTCTAGGACTAATCTTAACCTGGGAGCCACACATCAAACTGAAAGGAGCTGCTCGGACCAGGTGACTGAAATATATATATATATATTTGCTTTGATTAATTAATTGCATTATTATGATGACCTGTGCAGTTTCATTTCAGATGTCATAATATCACTATATTAACTATTAACAGTTTTTTAAAAAAAAACCTTACATACCTTTCTGAGTTGAATATATGGCCTTGTTACGCATCATAATGTATCACATCTATTGATGAGATAGATTATCTTACTCGCACCCTTCATAACATGTCTCAGATGCCAGGACCACTGGTCTTTCAGAAATGATTTGAAACTTGAAGTTGGATTAATTGTTGCTTATCTTTACATTGTACCTTCTGTCACATAATGTCACTTCATGACAACATACACTGCACAAACAGAGCTGTGGCTGAGTGGTCTTGCTCTTGACTTGGATGTTGAATCTCAATTTTAGTATCAAAGGGAAGAAACAGTGCAGCTGTTTATGTTTGCGTCCTCGTGTCTTGTGATGAAGGTTGGTGTGAGTCGTGTCTCTGCTCTTCCTCCCACTTGACAACAGGTGGAGCACACATCTGCTGTCACTTAAACACATTAGCAACAGCATCCACAGTAATTAAAGTAAATAACAGCAATCAGACAAACACTGGCCGTATAACAATCCAGAGACAGGATCACATGCTTCCCTTTCTTCTCTCTTTCTATCATTCACACGTGCACACACACACACACACACACACACACACAGACAGCGGTGATACTATTCCTGGCAGGCAGCTGTTCTGGTGACGATTCCCAGCCCACCTCTTTCTGCGAGCGTAAGAGGTCATTTGTCCACAGGTTTTGTGTGTGTGCAGTGTGTAAATGTTTCCTGCCTGCTTGCCATGCACACATGCCTACAGGTCCTCCTCTTCTTATAACAGAACAATACGGTATTCCCTCTTTCCCTTCATGTGGTCGTGATGACGCTTCCAAGAAAGTCGAGCGGCCCGAGGGTTTGGCCGCGGTGTGACCGTCAGTAGACCACTGCTGTGGTCGGAGAGGGAGACCTTGCTGAAAAGAAAACCTCCCGTGGATGGATGGGGCGCAGCCTAACAAAATTCTCCTCCTGACAACCTCTGTTAAACAAACATGGCACGGTGTGGTGAAAGCCCAAAGGAACACATTCATTGATATTTATTCATTCCCCGTCTCCACTGATCCCCTTTTCCTTATTTGTCATCTCTGAGTTGAGATCTATATATCAGATTAACTTTTCTTGTATTTATTTTCCTCAAATTCCTTCGCTGCCACTCTTTTTTCCCCTCTCTGTCTTTCATATTTGTGGCACTCTTCCATCAGTGCACCTATCAATTTCTCTCTCCTGCAGAATTCAACGGTTTCCTCCATGCCATTTCCAGTCAGTCAGACCCCAGCTCAGACAAATATAGTTCTCAACGCCCGTTTACTGGTAATGAACCCATCTGTGGATTTAGCTCACGATCCTTGCTGGCAATTGAACATGTGAAAAGCGCGTGTCTATCTGACTGTATGTTTATGCATTTCAGTACGTTTGTGTAAAATTACCCTGAGCATATTTAAGTCTCATTAGAAAAGCAAACAACAATAATTGGTTGTAAACGACGGAGAGAGGTTGACTGGAAGTCCTGTGTCGGCCCCTGGGCCTCCTTAAAAATGCATATATACTGGTCTGATTCAGCAAATTAAATCAGGAAGGGCCCATAATTTAAGGATTTTCTTTTTACGACCTTTATTTCCCCTAACGGTTGCGATAATGTTTTACTCACCAACTTAACTGCAGGGATTTGGGGGAGGTGACGACATCTCTAGAGGGGAGTCCAACAAGACAATCCAGACAATCAAACACACGGCTAACAACCCTTCCATTGTTCCTTGTTTTGGAGAGAAAACAGAGTTACTTTATAACCCTAACCTCTACCCTTACCTTAGTTGCTTGACTGGACATAATTAGTGTTTGTCCCGGCACGGAAGGTACTGCAGAGCTCGGCCCGTTCTCCCGCTGCATCACTTAGGACCATAACTTCTCATTGAAAGGAAGTTCCTGGCTACATGTTTATCTCTAGCACGGCAACATTTTTCCATTTGTGTTTTGTTCCTTCCCCTCTCTCTTGCCTGCCTCGCATAAGACAAGACCCACCTCCTTAACAGGCAACCAATCGCAGGACAAATGATGACCTGTATCTGTGATGAGATGTTGCTGTCTTCCAGGCTTTGAGAAATCAACTTGGTTGGTAAAATGTTGTCACAGCAGGTCGGACTAATGTTCAAAACTGTAAAAAAATAAACAAAAAAAACAACTAACATACAAAAACATTGAAGTCAGTAAAATGGCTTCTCATAATAAACATTTCTATGAATATAAAATTAATGGTTGGCACAAAGTCAGCTTGGTGTCACCTTTTCCCTGCCAGATTTTCCCTCCGTCACGTAATAACTCTCCTGTTGTTTTTACATCCCGCCACTCCCACGTGCCCTGCAGTAACCGGTGTTCCCCCTATTCCCCATCACCTGTCCCTAACCGCCCACCTGCACACCTGTTTCCACTTTCATCCACCAGCTTATACAGTGCTGTACTGTATATGTGCCCACTTCCATTTATTCCCTGTAAGATCATCTATTGTGTTCTGTTTTTGCATTCCATTCCATGCCTGTTATGACCCCCTGCCAGCCTGTTGGGACTTTTTGGCCCGTGTCGGATACGTTTGCCTCATCTACCCCGCCGGCCTGTGTTCAACCTCAAGTGAACTTGAACTCTATATTTTAGCGGCCTGGTCTCAGAGGAGTGCTTCTGGCTTCAGACCTGTTTTCCTGAGCCTTTAGAAATAATAAAACAAAACCAAAAAACATTGATTTCACATTTTCCAGATTTTTAGCATTCTTCTGCTACACAAAATAATTCTGTTATTATCTAATAAGACTCAGATTTGGAAGATATGCCAGGGTGGCTGGATTAATAAACAATGTGTATGTCTTCGGGCAGTATACAGATGTTTAGTCAGTAAGATAAGTGCAGTCAACGTTCACCGACATGGGACAACTTTTTTTTACAGAGGTCAGGTGATTCCTACGGGGTGAGCGGGATTACTTGGAGGTCATCACATTTTCCACAGTTTTTTTTTATTAGGTGTGTGACTCAATTAAATGAAACTGTGCATGTACTGTTAATGCTCCTGTTGGAATTCCTGTTGCAAACATTGCACCTCATTATTCCATTAAAGGAGGCCGATTAAGCTTTTTTTAGTTTTTTTTCCCCCGTTCCTTCAGTGTTTTAAAAAGGTTCTTGTGCATGTACGTGATCTTGGAAGTTAAATTGGTCAAAGTCCGCCCCAACAGAAGCTCCTCTCTTCTTCATGAAACACGAAGTCAGTTGTCCTGCCTATAAAGTCATAGTTTGGCCTTTTTGAGGTGGGGTTGCGTGAGGTACTTAACCCTAGTCAGTGCATTACCTGCAGTAGATGACCATGCGCCGCACCAACACATATATAACTTTTCTTTTTTTAGGTGGCTAAAACACAGCACGATCTTCCGTCATGTCGTTTAGCAGTGCAATGCTCTGCCTCCCTGTTGTTCCTTCGCGCTGCTTCTCCACACGGAGGGAGAGCTGACAGTCATCTACTGCAGGTAAATACACTGACCAGGGATAAGTACCTGTTACAACCCCACATCAAAATTAAGAAAACAAAAAACAAGAGGAGCCAAAACAGAGCCTTTAAGAACAGAGGGGGAGTACAGTGCTGCAACAATGGACAGTATGGGAAAACTGATGTTGTTTATTTGGGCTTTAAATCATAGAAACCCATTCTAGTGGTAACTCAAAATAAAATTATGAACCTGAAAATGATCATTTATCAAATCATTTATGCCTCCTTTAAATATCATAAAGTCTGTCTGCATTGTCTTTGGCCAGTTTACAGTACCATACCCACCCATTAGGAATAGATAACATTGCTTTCAGTCATGTGCTTAATTTTATTCAACAAAATCAGCTAAATCTTTTTAAACACAGTTTTGGTTGCTTTTCTTGTTTCTTTCTCGCAGCTGAAAACTGAGAACTGAAAAACTCCCGCTGACATAACATTAAAGTATCATTCAACAGTCTACACCCCACCATCCCTCTTCCTGTCATAATCATAATCACAGTAATTACAGCAATATTAAGCTTGGGATTGCTTTCAGCATGGCGCAATGTCATTATCCTGTCATTTTTATTAAGGGATTGTGAAGGGATGTCAAAGGATGCAGAGATGTTGGCTCTGTTCACTCAGTGAAACAGGCCTGTATGTCAATTTTTAGATTGCCAAGAGGTGAAGTGGGCAAGACAACAAAAGTGAGGGTCAAAAATGTATTCCAGAAATTCTGCACCTGACAAATGTCGCCTGTTTCTTCTCCACACACACACTATTACCTTCTCTGGTAACCGTCTATATCACTTCTTACCCACTGACTGCATGTGCTGCACACACGCCCACCCACACACTCCCCGACGCACAGTTGCATGCAGACAGGCCGTTCCTGTGTGCAGACCTAAGAGCTCAGTGCTGGGAAGGCCTGGTGGCCCAACATGCCAGTGGCATCCCGGTGAGAGAGCAGGAAAACATGCTGCTGTTTCAGAGGCTGTTTGTCATCTTTTCCAAGGTAACCAGAGGCGGCAGGAGATTAACCCAGTGGAAAATACTCACGGAGATAATGACGGAAAAAGACAACAAAGCGAAAATGTTTAACTCAAGTGGAAACCCCGTTGTCAAGTCTTGATTATGTCATTTTCGAATAAGCACTTCACATTAAATTTTAAATAATGGGGTGGTAGTAGGTGTTGGATTGCAAGACATGAAGAGCACGGCAAAAAAAAGAAGACCAAGAAAACCCATTCGTCAAGTAAGTGTTGGGTGCGGTTTCTGTAACTGGACTTAAGAATCAAACAGCATTAATGAAGTTTTCAAACTTCTTTTATTCAATTTATCAGAGCATGATAATCTCCCTGCCTGCCCAGGACAGCTGCACTTGTAGCCCAATTGATTCATGCGGTTATTTCTCAGAAACAAACAAACAAAATATTTTTGGGATAACCATTACATTGTGATTTGGCTAAAGGCTTTGGCCAAACTGTGGTCTCGGAGCCTTTTCAAAAGCTTGTCAGAGATCTCAGGTTGGCTGTTGCCCTGCAGGCTTTTCAATATCTTTTAACTTATTCCCATTCTCAAAAAATCTTTTTATTTGATGATCCTTCGATTTGGTTTTGACCAATTTGTCAGACATGTTAGCAGCATGGCTTTAACGATGACAATGCTGGTCAGTTGGTCAGTCGGTTCACCACTTTGGTCTGGACAGAAATATCTCAACTACTAGATGGACCGCCATGAGATTTGGTTATAGCATCCATGCCCCTATGTCAGTCTCCTGACTTCATGTCTTTTTTCTCCAATACTTATAACTGCAAAACTCAATACATTGCATTCTGTTGCTAATCAGCATGCTAACATGCAAAACTAAGAACATGGTAAACATTATATCTGCTAAACATCAGCATGTTAGCAATGCCATTGTGGGCATGTTAGCATGTTAATGTAAGCATTCATTCAACTCTAACCACCATAAGTACAAGACTCACAAAGCCTCTGTGGCTGTTACCTCAATTATACTTCCGTGAAAGGGCGAGGCTCAACGTGACGTGAATTTCATCGGCAGCGAAAGTACACGTAGATTTGTTGTGCCACTACGCTACAGCAAGCTACAGAAAGTGGCATGAGCAGAACCACTGCATGTCCTTGATGTTCACAGCTGTCCCTGTGTGAGTCCGTTTTTGGGAGTTTACTCATGCTGGCTATTTTGGTGACAGAATGTAGCGTTGCACCAGCCAACGGGCATTTTCCTCGGGTGTGGTGATGCCAATTTAGCTGCACGCTGCTATCTTGGTGCAGCTGACGTGTAATTGCACAGAAATTAAGGTTGTATCCCGTATATGGCATCAAAGAGAAAGATCGAGTGATTCTTACCGGCTCTGTAATCCACAGCATTTAGTAAGTAGCTTGTACTGACAGCCTTCTCTTTTACTCACCTCTTACAGCCGGTCCCTAATTGGCAAGATGTTGCGTGCAGCTGAATCGCTTGTCAAATTTTATGCAATCAGCACCAAACTGTTGCAAAACCACGGGCACCTCCGTACATCCACATTTTAATCACAAGTATTGCCGTGGCTCTGATGAGTAACATGATGTGACGCAAATTTCCCAGAAACAGAAGACTGTTACTTATTAAGGCAATTTATTTGTGGGCCGTTACCAGGATCACGTTCATGTAGCAATGTTAAGATTACACAGGCAGCTGTTTAATTCCTCGATAGTCGGATTTTCTTTTTAGACGTCAAACTGAATTCAGGGATCTAAAGTACAGTGTTACCTCGATGTGGAGAAAGATACTTCATCATCTTGTCACCTACAAAAGGGGTAAAATGACTTACAGCTTATCATGGCACAAATCTACATATTTGTTTTGGTTTGTGGGAAACATTAATTATTCCTTCTTGACACAGTAATATTCCAAAACGATGTGTCACATTAGAGGCCCGCTGCCAAAATCGACTTCCTCTTTCTTTATGGTATGTGTTGTATTTTTATTCGGTTTACTTTGTGGAGGTGTAACTGAGGTCGCCAGGGGTGAGGCCTTGTAGCGCACACTGTAAGTACAGTAGCTGCCCAGTAAGGCCATCTTTACTTTGGTTCAGCGCCACTGTAGATTGTGGCCGGTGAGTAAGAAGTTCTCTGCCACGCGCTCGTTTGGGACAGTAAACATTCGGCACAAACACACACATTCAGCGCTCCTTTCATGAGAGGAATTAGACAAACAGGGAAGCGGGCTGCTGCCTCTTGTCTGTTGACTTTCCCTGACCGTCACTTTTCCCCTGCTGGCGGCAAAATAATTGAAGCACTGTAGAATACGTCCTTGTAATCTGACTGGTAGTTTTATTTGAGATGCACGTAACAGTATCGGGGAGTTTCCCAGCAAAGATGTAAAATTGTCTTTAAAAACGGCTCATTCTTAAAAATGAGTACACTTTAGTCCTCTGTCTTGTGAGACCTGCAATGCTACAGTGCACCTGACTTTATGGGCCTCATAAATAAAGCTGCTTTTAACTTGAATCTAAATTCCTATTAGTGCATAGTCCACGGTCTAGTGCACAGCAAAGTTTATAATGGCCGGGCAACATAAATATCCCATTTCCCATTCAAAACAATACATGTGTTGTTCTGACATCAACTCCGATTTCCTTTAATTACGCAATCTCTTTCTCTCTCTCTCTCTCTCTCTTCTCTTATCTTTCGCCTGATGAGACTTGATTCTGAAACACGCTGCTGGCACTCAAATTGTTTAATATATTGCGCCGCCAGAAAAGCCCCCTATTAGGTTGTCAACCAGTGGCAGGAATGTGAAATATATCTTGCTTGGTACAATAGTTCCGTGAGGCAGTGCATGCCAGAAAGTGTCAAGGTCAACTGGAAACAGGACAAACACCGAACTAAAGTCCATTCATAAAAATGAAAATTGAATATTGATATTATCTGTTTCCCACCTTGTTAAGTCATTGTTGATAATTATTGTGAGAAATCATTAACTTGATCAGTGTCTTCACATAGATGAGTATCATTAATCATTAATAATCATATATAACTAAAGGCAAAACTGAGCAAATTTGTTATTTCAGAAGAGTGTATCAAACTGGTAGCCCTTCGTATGACTCAGTACCCATGAAATAGCTCTCAGTTTCAAAAAGGTTGGTGACCCCTGGAATATATGGTATGCATGCATGTAGTGGGAGGCCACTGCTGGAGAGTAGGTGTGTTTCTAGTATGAAAATAACAGTAAACAGAACAGTTACAGACGGTTGAATTTCCTGGTAGCAGCTGTGACAGTGTGGACTGCTGGAAGATATAAACAGCCACTATATGTTTTGTCATAAACACAGATAAATTGTTGTAGGTTAAATAGGTTGGTATTTAGGTTACAAAGAACTCACACACTGGTTTCTGGATGTGTAATGTTACTTTACTGTTTGTGCTGCTCAGCTTTCCAGTTTGTGCTGTTTGTTAAACTCACAAGGTGAGGATGAATAAATTGGACTTCCTGCTAAAAAAGACATCGAGGAATAAACAGCCATGCCAGCAGCTGTACCGCACGGCTGCTTACTAAATGCTAACAACGTACCGTAACAATAGGGCTATTTGCTTTGATACAGCCTGTTTAAAGCGGGAACGTTGCTGTTGTTACGCCTCGCTGTTATGTATAAAGCGTTCAAACACCGAATGGGAGGCCATCGCTGTTTGCGTTTCGGCTGTCAGCAAAGGCGTTAACAGTCAAATCTACGTATGTGTAAAATAACGGAGCTGGCAGGGAGGTAGACGCTGTTACATCACACCTTTCAAAACACATATGAAAATCACAACCTGGGGAAGCCTTATACTATAATGATAGGTCTTCTTTACAACAGTAGATTTAAAGATTAAAGCAGAACAGATTTGTTACTAGTCAGTAAACTCACCTGCTGTACAGTTTAGTCGAAATAAAAACACAATTTCCTGTTTGAAGTGCTCAGTGATCGCTTTGGAAGTGACACTTTTGCATCAGGCAGGCGCACTAACGTCTCCTGAGAGTGAGCCTTGTTGCATGCGTCACTCTCGACACCACGCAGTTCATAAGCCCAGAAGAGTTTCCTCTAAATCATTTCAGAAACCTCACCAGAGAAAACAAGGTGACCACATCAGCTGCCGTGGAAGTCCAGGGATCCCTCCACTGTTATTTCTTCTCTCAAGGTCACATTTGACTCACTGCTTTGACTGGCAAAACTTCCAACGCCGGGCACAAGGTCTGCTGCAACCCTCATCCTTTTTTCATGCCTGTCTCTCTGTTTCTTCTGTTTCCGCTGCTGCTTCCTTCTAGCTCTCTTCACACTCTCTCAAGATGTATCTCATGGGCCTTCATCCGATACGCTACTATATTCTCACTCTCCTTTCTGTCCCTCCATGTGTCCACTTTTTCTCTGGGTGTCTTTGCCCCGGTTTGATCATGTCAGTATCCCGTCGAGGCTTATTCATCAGTAAGTAAAATAAAGACTTGTCCACTGCGATTTCCATCCGAGGGGCCCAGGCAGTAAGAGATATAAAATATCCTGAAACAAGAACTCTGAGGTGGACCGCAGGAAGGCGTAGAGCAGAATATGAGAAGGTCAAGAACCTTAACGGGGCAACATGCTTTTCGTCCGTCTATACAACAACACAGATTCAAGTGGTGTGGCCTCGGTTTCCTGAAAAACCTTTTGGACTATGGTCACCTTACCCCTCGTCCTCGCAACATAACAAAACCGGCTTTACATTTAAAAGACAACAAACACATGAAGTGCAGAGTTTATTCGGGTGACGTCTGTTTGATGTCTGAACACCACAGTTTCGAAACCAACGTTTTCACTTGCAAGTTAAGTTATTTTTATATGCAGTGTGTATTATGTCTGGTTCAAGGTTCAAACCCAGACATAACCACTAGT
This sequence comes from Spondyliosoma cantharus, assembly GCA_900302685.1. NCBI lineage: Eukaryota > Metazoa > Chordata > Actinopteri > Spariformes > Sparidae > Spondyliosoma > Spondyliosoma cantharus. Next base: position 3,612 of record OMLP01013254.1, on the reverse strand, counting down.
TTACCCAAACTAACGGTACGTTTAATTTGTACTACTACTTCTAGGAAAGTAAGCAACATGACTAAATTTAAGGTGATGATACCATGAAGTATCACCTTGTTTGTGACCTTTTGTGCCTGAGTTACGCCAGATTGGCAAATTTTTGTTTTGTTTTTTTAGCAGCAATGGTGGATGTTCATCGGTGTGTTAACCACCAGCAAAGCCAGTTTGACCTCGGGATCATTTGTGAAAAATGGACAGATAATCTCTATCTGTATCTGTACCAGGAATGGGCGGGTCTCTAACAGAGTTGCCAGTTATTCAGAAGAGGGCAGGACTTGCTGGAAGTTGTTAATTTAAGCCTGAAATCAATGGGTTGATCAAGAAGTTGCCATCGATTTATTGGGAAATGTTTAGAGATTAGCCTCAGATTTGAGCTTCAGCTCAATGGTTTGGATCAAAACAAGAGGAGAAATTGAATGAAGTTAAGCTACCCAATGAGGATTTTCCGCCATCATGTTCTGTTGGATACTCAGTTGAGCGCTCGCTCCACCTGAGTTCCTATTGTAATCTGTTGCAGTGCCGCCAAATAGTTTTCTCTTCACAGGGTCATTTATGTGTTAACAGTGCCTGAAACACAAAAGTAATCCCATTGGGAAGTAGAAAATTAGGATTAAACATGCACAGTTACACACCATGACAAACCCCATTAAGTCTAAAATTATGCAACTGTAATACATTGCCTTTTGAAGTTGGTTCATGGCTATTATGTAATGGACAACTGAGAACTTAAAAGTCAAATTTTTTATTTTGGCCCAAAATCACACATTCCTCTCAGAGTGATCTAGAATATGTACAACACATGATACGCTTAATCCAGACTTTTGTGTAGATTAAAGGAAAAACCTCCTCACAAAAACATCAGAGAGACGATTGTTCTTCCAGTGCAGAAGGACTATAGGAGCAAACAAACACTATATGTAATCAAACAATGCAAATAGAGCATGGCACCGAAGAAAAAATGTCATGTAAAGTGAGGCTTCTATTGATAAACTAAGCCTCCGCAAGTCTTTTGAACAGTGCAGACATGTGAAATGTAAGAAGAAATCCTCCACTGGAACTGCATTGAAAACATTCAGAAGAAGCAGTTACACTCAACTTAACTGGCCTGTAAAAGTTACCACCACAGGCACGCCAGATATGTACAGTTCAACAAGGACCTAATGAAATTCATGGTCTCTGCCACATCATCACTCGCAGATACACGTTGGCCAAAAACCTCTCCAGAACCAAATGTTTTAAAAATCATTCATATTTGCTACCACAACACATCAACATCCTGGTAAAGTGCCATTATTTAAATGTTTTCTCTTTTTGTTCTATCTCTTTCTCTCTCCGATGTTTACCTACAAATATGCTTCATTGGAATGCGCGAAAACCTTTGTTTGCAAAGGCCGAAGAAGTGCTCTTTGTGTCTTTCATTCACCGTTTCGGGTCACATTAGTTCCCTTTTCCATTCCTTTGTTTATGGGATCTGTTATGGAAATGAGTGCGCCTCGGATGCGTACGGCGCTGAATAACACACAGACAAAGAGAGTAAGTCCGTGCACACACAATGGTTGGCTACCATGCAACCAATACTGTACACACATGTACACAGACCCGACCATTGATGTGAACAATGATAGTCTTTGGTAGTTAGAGATCTGCTATCTGGCTGTAGTATGCAAACAAGATGGCAAAAGCACTACAGAGAACTAATCTCAACATCTTTGCAGTTGGATTTGAATTATTTATCACACACTTACACTCACCCCTGGAGTCACTTTAGGGGTCACTGGCTCTCCACATGATAATGATGGCACGCCTAGGAGTCATTTGACTGTGTGTATTGTTCATCCCTTAGATACATAAATACAGGCGCAGTATATATAGTACACAGAGACACAGACACAGCCATCATACATGTTTAAATACAAGTACAAGTCTAAATTCACATAATCAGCGTGGTATTGTTTCAGGGGACTTACATACATTGTGACTGTATATTCAAAATAAATCAGAAAAAGGTTGCCTTGTTGTTGACAGGCCAAAACCGCCCAACAATTTATGGACATATAGAGAGTCAGCGAGTCGCTGTGTCTTTTGTTATAATTGTGTGTGCGTGTATGTGTGTGTGGAATAGTCATGCCATAGTAGCATCTGGTTCACCTCTTAACACCCACGTTTTCCCTGCCTGTACGCTCTAGACCTCACTGCCAACACACACGTCACGGAGGCTCGTCACGAGGGTGTTTTAATGTGTGTGTGTGTGTGTGTGTGTGTGTGCGTGTGTTGGAGAGCGTGGACGTCCAGCTTCCGTTCCACTATTGTTGTGGTGTATCCCGACCTCGATGCTGAAGCCTTGTGTGTGTGTGTGTGTGTACCGTATATCATCCTGTGGTAAGCCGTGACCTCACCACGAAGACTTCCCTCACATGCCTCAGAGACTCGTAGGTGGGTCAGTGTGTATTTTGTTCGATTACGTTGAGAACCTGTGTTTCTACGTCAATGGGCTGTGACACTTTGTCATGCCTCTGCAAAAAGACAAAAGGAAAAGTGGATTTGTCCGATCCTTGACATCATACGTTGACATCACAGCGTGGGGGTGACCTTTTGGGTTGACTGCACGAGATGTCTGGTGTGCATTCTTATTTTGGACCTCTATACTTGGGAGTTTTGTCTTGGATTGAAAGTTTGATGAAGTGAGTATACTACTGTATTCTTCTTTTGTGAATTCAAGTTTTTGAAGCACTTTATTCAAGGTATTAAAGAGGCAAGGTTTCAAATCCGAAATGACACAGTATTGGAAAATGGAAAATGTTCTTTTGATTGAATTGTTTATATCCGGAGTGCACAGACTCTTGACAGTGCGGAGCAGTAATGTGAGAAACTGGCTGTAATGGAAAGAGCAAAACATTTTCTAAAATTAATTTCTAAGTCTCTCAGTTAAAGGGTCAATCTAGTCACAGCTCAGTCTAGTAACAGCTTTGAGTGTGAAAGAAGAAGAAAATTCTTAAATGCACTCTGCTTTAAAGGGATAGTTTGGGTTTTTTGAAGTGGGGTCATATAAAGTACATATCTATAGTCGGTCTGTTCCCTACTGTAATTGCCGATCAGCGCAGCCTCAGTTTGGAGAAGTAGAGAGCCGCTCCAGCCCAGAGCTCAGATTTGTACTGCAGTGAACGGAGCCCAGATGAAAAGTGATTTTTAACCACCTAAAACAAGGCCCACCTAAAAAAAATCTATATCAGTTCAAGTGTACGTTGTATAGAGAAAATTCACACCGCTTTACATTGCTGCCAGACCGCCCTTTCTTTTGGCTCTACACTACCGTAGAACTTCCGTATCCCTACGCAGTTGCGCTAATGCATAGGGATACGGAGGTTCTACGGTCTGTGTCTTGTCTGAAATTGTTAAGTTTCGTTTTACCAAAAGTAAACAGAGTTGCGTGCATAAACCTCTTGCCGCTCGCAGATCACCTGTTGTGCTAATGTGTAGGGATACGGAGGTTCTACGGTTGAGAAAATGTAGTGCCAAAAGAAAGGGCGGTCTGACGGCGATGTAAAGCGGTGTGAATTTTCTCTATACAAC